>JBBPTO010000020.1:0-97396 GCA_038094155.1 Pulveroboletus cf. aberrans | reverse complement strand
GGGAGGTGATTCGTGATCCGGGGGGCAGGGAAGGTCATGCAGAGGGGGGAGATACGGAAGTGAGAGCGGGGATTGTACCGAGCGAAGGCGTGAGTCATGAAGCGGCAGGGGGCCGCGGAGGACGAGGTCGTGAGCGTGATGGAGCTGTTTCGGGGAGACGAGTGGGCTGTCGTGGGCAAAGGGAGAGCTGGGGTCGGTGTGGAGAGCAAAGTGGAGGTCTGGATGGGACAAGTGGGGGTAGGAGAAGGGGGGGAGGGAGGAGGGGAATTCTGGAAATGAGCTATAATACACGGGGTTGTCGTGAATAGATAATACGTCGTCGACGTCGGGAGAGAAGGAGACGGGGTGGTGAGGATCGGAGAGGATGGCGGGGAGGATGGCGGGGGCGTCGTCGAGGACGTCGCTGCCGTCGAGGAGGGCGACGGGGGCCATGTCGCCGGGGGAGGAAGGGAGGATGGGGAGGGCAGAATGAACGCTGTCATAAATAAGGGCCGATCGCTATTAATTGTGGGAAGAATATACCGGAAGCGGAGGCGGTTTGTTGAGCGGGGAGGGGGGCCTCGTGCTCGTCGCCCACGACGATGGATGAGCGATCAGAGCACCCCAGCTCAGTGTACGATCTCCCTTACCCGATGTGCATCGCTCACAACACCCTGCAGACGAAACCCTGCCCTGGCGCCATCCCGCACCCCATCTCCGTCCCTGCCAGAGATCCCTGCGGGCGACCTCGACCTCACGCCCTCGTTCAACTCCATTATGGGACAAGCAGAGCCGGCGTAAGTTCTGCCGTGTCCTGCACAGGCTCGATCAGTCACCGTCCCCCCCAGTGCTGAGCGAGTGTCCAAGCGGGCCAGCAACGTGTTGAAACTCACGCAGGAAAACGAAAAGCTCAAGGAAGAGCTCAAAGCGATGACTGCGCGTCTCGAGGCCGCAGAACGGCGTCGGCAGGAAATTGCGAACCGCCAGCAGCAGCAGCCCTCTCTTGTCGCCGATGTTGTCCTCTCAGCCCGTAGCGCTTGATATCCGTTTATTACCCTTCATTTCTCGCTGCACTGATACCCCGTCACCTCCATTCCGTCTCGCACTTGTTATTTGCTTTCCTACCTACTCTCTCATAGACTCGTACTTGTCCTTGCCCAATTATCCCACGTAGTGTAGTGACCAACTCACGGAGCTCCACTACTCCACCAGATAAACCTTATTCCTTGAGATTAAATACCAGATCTCCTCCGGTCTTCCTCCCTTTCATCAACCACCACCATGTCTGCCCTATCAAACACGCGCAGGCTCTCCTCGACCCTCGAGATGACCTCCACTAAACAGGCCCCGTCCCGCAGGGGCTCGGAGCGGCGTCTCCCCGACAGGCGGGGCTCTGGCTATTCCTCCACCGGATTCCCCTCACGAAGGCCGTCCATCGATCCATCCAGGCTGGTCCCGATGGACAAGTTCAGTCTTTCCATTCACGATCCCCCTGTCGTCTGATCGCACACAGAGTCACCCATGTCGGCGGGACGGACGATTTCAACGTCGTCTTCATCGGTGCCGGAAACATCATGTTCGGTCAGCTAGTTCGTTTCGTGTCCTCTACACCATTTCACATCATCTCAGGTTCCGATGAGGGTCCGTGGAACCACTCCTTCCGCTTCGAACAGTGAGTACCACTTTCGATACTCCGTCCGATGCTCATCGCCTCTCAGTAAGCTTGGCCTCCGACTCAAGGTCGTCGCCCTCATTGATCCAGCTACCGAGCGCGCCGCTGCCGTCCTCCAGAAGAAGTGTGATTCATTCGTCGTTTCTGCCTACAGGGATACCCGCGTCTTCAAAACCTTTGATGATTTTGTCAAGAACACGACTCCCAAAGAGCGTCCTCGTGCTTTCGTCATCGGCTCGCCTCCCATGTTCCGAGGCTCCCTCCAGCCAGGCCGTGATATCGAGATGCAGATCCAGAAGAACTTCCCCGGCGTTGCCATGTTTATTGAGAAGCCCGTCGCGACGGGCGAGAAGAGCGAGATCGAGGAAGCTTTCAAGGTCGCCAAATTCATCTCCGAGAGTAGCGCCATTGTCTCTGTTGGGTGAGGCAGATGCCTTCTTTTCCTGCCGACGCCCAGGCCAACCTCTGCACAGGTACATGCTGAGGTACCTCAAGGCTACCCAAAAGATGAAACAAATCATCGAGGAAAACAACCTCATTGTGATGGCTACCATCGCACGTTATGCTTGTGCTTACGAATCGATCGCCAAGCCAGATTGGTGGGACAAGTCAAAGAGGTGGGCCCGCGGTATCCTTTGAAAGCATATTCTGACAACCATCTAGTGCTGGCCCTATCGTCGAGCAAGGTACTCACTTCTGCGATCTATCTCGCTACTTTGGCGGCGAGGTCGATATCTCTTCTGTTACTGCTCATTCGCTTGAGTGGGATGAAAACGCCGGTCACCTGTCCAAGATCGCCATCGATGAGAGCAAGATTGCCCCCGAGAACAGGATCCCGCGTGTCACCTCTGCCACCTGGTACGATATTTTCCAATCTCCGGACCCATGAGGTCAATCGTGCCCTGCCTGCCTCATTGATGACACAGGAAATATGATTCGGGCGCCGTGGGCTCCTTCACTCATGTCGCTACTCTCCAGGGTCACAATTACAGTTGCGAGCTGGAGGTTCATGCTGATGGGTACTGCCTCAAGTCAGTACGGATCTACGGAAATGAAGACCCAATCACTCATCTCATCTGTTTAGGCTCGTCAATCCGTATGTCCAACCTGTCCTGATCGTCCGGAAGCCTGGGGACGACCATGAACAAGTGATCAACTTTCCTGACGACGACCCGTTCTTCTCCGAGGCGCGTACTCCACCCTTTTGTTCGATGTGATTTGCAAACTCTCGTGATGTCAGGTTTCTAACTGGATCGATATCATCGAGGATATCGAAGAGGATCCCGAAGCCGCTCAGATTCTTAGTTCCTATGAAGGTGCGGTTCTTGCCCTGACGCGTTCCTGCCGATTAATGGTGTCCCAGATGCTTGCAGGACATATGAACTCACCTGGGCGGTCCGTGAGGCCAGCGAGCGCTCCCGTGCCCAGCGACTTGCGGCTTCCAAAGCTTCCGTGATCGGAATTGAAGAAGCCATTGCTGAAGAAGAGTAAACGGAGATTCAACCGGTACCTTAGATCCAGCCGACGTGAAATAAAACGTAGATGTACGATGTTTCGCCAAACAGGTAGCTCAGCGTTTTCGGTATTACAATTCCTGGTTTGCGATGGAAATGGCAACGAGCGCAAAGACTGTTTTCTTTAACGGTACTCGATGTGCTCGTTATTCCCACACTTATGGGCGCGGATGAATGTCGTTAAATCGTACCGACAGACCCTTTGGAGTCTCCATTTCCAAAATGCTCTGCTCGCGGCTCCACGAATTGCTTTCGATAAGCCCGTCCATATGGCACATCGTTCTCTGGATTCCTGGTAACCCATGCTGACGTATCCAAATTCGTACGTCTCCGGAGTGATATTGCCAGGTGGCTCTCGCTTGAACTGCACGGGTGATTGCCTGGCGACAGAATCCGGTGCCGGGATGGCGGCAGCGACGATGATCGTGACCTCTCGGAACCGAAAAACGACGCATGGGCTATGCGACGTGAGGTTCATCTACCGCTCTGAGATACGAGCCATCGCCGAGGCCCGTTTCGGCGTTGGGCGCAAACATCGAGATGAAAGGGGTATTGGAGTCAGCCCCAGCGCGCGGTGTTCCCGTACATCCCTCGCGGGCTTGTTGTGCGCGTTCGCTGGGTGTTCATGCGACGTGACGATCGTCATCGAAGGCGACCGTGGATAGATGTATCGTTCATCCGGATGGAACCGCTAGTATATTTCGCGCAATCCGATTCGAGATTGCGAACGGTAGAGATCCGTATAGACCGAAGGTCCCCGTTGGCCCCGGGCCGAGCATGGGATGCGTTAGGGGAAGTCTGGATTCCGAGGCACGACCGTCGTCCCCGCACCACCGCCGATCCCGAGCGACCAGGGTCCCTGAGTCTTCGACCTATTTTGAGGATGAGAATATCTCCAAAGTGCCTCCATACAAAATATGTCGTTCTCCCTTGTGACCGCGATCAATTAGTGAAGCTCCTCGGTATTACAGGTCACCGGTTCCCTACATAGGATGCGCTTCCGAGTCCTCCCCTTCAAGGGGCGTCCACCAACGAGTTCGAGCGGCAGTACGTGTGAGGGTATCCTCGGACAGTTACCCCTCAGAGGTTAAATAACGCTGGAGGTTCGCGACTCGCATGTACACGCCATTTTGGTTTCTTCAGACAGTTAGTACGGCACGTTGCGAAGTAGAGGTGCCCACTTCGTCAGGGTACTTTTCTTCCTGACCCTTTTATCATCCTTGAGACATCCACCAACAAATTTTCGACACTGCGAGACCTTACAGTTACAATCTTGGTTGCGAAATTTTTGGGTTCACAATATGCGTCTGATAAGGTCCTCCAACAAAGTACGGTGGTCCCTAATTGAGCACACCTTTCGTACATGAGTGATAGTTCTCACCGAGATGGCATGCGTTCCATAATCCAACTAGTGGAGAGGGTCACTGGCACATGCTGGGTAGTGCACACATGTGTTACAGATCGTATGGGGGCTTATATAGCATCGGAGGGGGCCTCGTGACAGTTCTAAGGCACGACGGTCCGGAAAAACGTCTCAAGAATAGATGTCGCGGTGTCTGGTTGTACAGTGAATCCGTGATCTGCGACAGACGGATGAAATTGAAAGCGGAAAACACATGGTATGGAAACGGTCGTAAGCATTCATTTGCGTGGTTCGTGAACTAGCATGTCGGCGTTAAGCAACGCTCGGAGAAGGCTTCTTGGACGCTGGCTCGTCGTCGTCCAACACGTCTTGGACGAGTCTGGTCGTTTCGTTTCGCTTGCGCTTCCTCGCGAGCCTTGCCTTTTCTCTGCGCCCTTCTTCGTCCCACTCTTCTTGTAGGTGGGCTTTCAGCATAGGCATGTTCTTCATGTCCCGTTCGCATTTCCAGCAGGAAAGGTTCTCCTTGAGGAGAGGCTCATAGTCGCTCTTACTTAATTTGGACACCTGCCAAGTGGATGTGAACAAAAGACACAGATGAACACGCCGAGGTCATACAGTGCCGACGTACTCGGTCGAAATAAGACGGTTCTTCGTCGAACCAGGAAAGGACGTCGTGCAAGTGTAAGAAGAAGCCGAGCTTAGGGTGAAACGAGTTGTAATGTTTCTTGTGTTTCATCTTCTCCGAACATAGATCGTTGGACAGAACATGCAGGTGCAAATGCCTGTATGGATACGGACTGAACAAGACAGGCACAAGGAAAGGTCTGACGCAGACTCACTCCATGCTTGGGACCGCATGAAATCCTGTCCAGATCTCCCATTGTAAACCGTACCTGTTTTGCATCTCATCGCGAATCATCTTTTTCACCTTGTCGGCCTCGTCGTTTAGATCCATGAGGACCTGTTTCGCGCGCGCCCTATCCCCCTTGAGCAATGTACGAAGGTTGGCGAGCTCAAACACGTTCAGTGTGGGTCTGACGCGCGGCAAGACTAAAAAATGGAATATCGACTTGGGAAACACGTCAAAGATCGTCAGACACCTGTCGGTATACTCGAACAGGACCGAAGGCGGTAACGTCTCAGGTTTCGACTTTTGTGCATACCCCCGCAGGATGGTCGGGTTCGACATGGTTGATGAGACTTGGGAATGTCAACACAAGAAAATTCCCCAATGTGGCGCCGAGCGTGGTATAATACAGTCTAGGGGTACACATACGTAGTGCTGTCGAAGCGAGAGAATTCAAAACGTCACCGCCCCGCTTTCAGCAACTCTCTCATGTTCTCACTGAGTACCGGAAGCGTAACATCTATCTTCCTTACACCGTCCTCATCACTGTTGACGGTGGTTCGGCGACGGATCGCAGCGCCTGTAGACGGAGATCGACTATTTTCTTCGGCGCGTCGCCTGTCGATGTCTGCCACAAGCTGGGCGTACGAGAGGAAGAGTACTTCTGCTTGAGCGAGGGTCGAGTCGAGTTCAATAGTCATGCTGAGCTCGTTGCAGTACTGTGTCAAGGTACATCGCTTATTTGTTCATAGCGGGTGCCTGAACGATCTTAGGACTCACCTTCAGGATCTCATCGAACTGGAGAACGTGTGCGGGTGAGATTGACATGGTGAGTTAATCACATCGTATGACGCACCTCAACAAGGTAACGCAAGATCATGTCACGATGTGATTCGAGGATGGCGAGTGCTACGAAGAGGACAAAGTTGTTACTGTAATAGTCCGTCCAAAGGACCTCCCAGAGCCGTAACACATCCTGGAAGGGGAACTCGCGCTTGAATGCGATCAATACCCAACTTGGAGATACGTCAGATAAGGTGTTTGACTGGCCCTCGGTACTCACCGGAAGCAGAAAAACAAATTAAGTCCTTCGATTTTCTCTATTAAGAGCGAGTGAGAAGGGAAGGCTGAGAGCACATGGAACTTCAAACCGAAGTGTCGATAAAGCTCAGGGTCCATCGCGCAAATGAGTTCCTGCAAGGTGGACAATTGCTTCTTCATCCCGCTCTGATCGCGGAGGAAATTCTGTCCCTGAACAAGAGTTAAACATGGGGTCGCTCAACCACATGTAGACATACCATACGATTCATGACCTCAACAAAGCACCAGAATGTCAACTCTTCTTCAGCATCCATCACAACATATAACGGAGCGCAAAGGTCGGACATTCCCTGCACATATCCTTCATCCACACAGCTGTCAGCACCAGAGTTGTCCTAGTAGGTTGTATTCTCCGTCGCACTCACCAAGATCTTTATCATAAAAGTTATACGATAGCAAAATACCACCCATACGGTCGATGTGTTCGTTACTGGGAGACTGGGCTCCGATGTCCGCAGTCTGAGGTGAGATCGTGGAATACCGTCGGAGAACACGATCTGCGTCAAGATCACCGGGAACCTCTTCGTAAGTATGAGAGAAGAGGGGGTGTGCGCGATCCGTGCGACGACAGTCTACATCTATACGATGTCGTTCTTCAAGGATATCTTGCCGATCAAAGACCTCTGGCACGCCGCACCATTCATTCTTGATTTCCCGGTATTGTTTCCTGGAGAATTCATCAACGTCACGCTTATATTTGGGAAGCTTGACGGACCTCTTATCTTCCCATCTCTTCTTTCGTTCCTTGGCATCAACGTCCCATGCATGAACTCCGAGAAGGAAGGGCCAGATCTTCTTCCTCAATGTTCCTGAAGGTGCTACCCCCCTCCTAAATATTTCTCGTTGCATCTCCTCGATTCTTACTTTGGGTCGCCCATCGGTTGCGAACCACCTTTGCCATGTCTTCTCATCGACAGGATTGTGAGGATCCCTTGATGACTTGGGCGTCGGCAAATTGACCGTGGAATGCAGGAGCTCAAACACGCCTAGTGAAGATGCCTCCTCTGCCAAATCCGGGGATGAGGCAGGTAACGCTTGTGCCTCTCGCCTTCTCGCCCTATCGCCTTCCTCTGCTACGATCCGCGCCCATCGAGCGAGGTAAATGCGAGCACTCTCGAATTCCCCAACACCACCCTTCTCGACCCAACGACCCCACTCCCATTCACCGTTGGCATTCACAAGAGATTTGACCGGATCGGGCAAATGCGGAACAATGGGTTTTGCAAGGGGGTGGGACAATATGTTCTGCGCAGCATGGCGCGTGGCGCGAGTGATGTTGGAAAAGGACTGGAGGAGTGCGAGACGCGCTTGGGAGGCATTTTGGGTGGTAGAGATAGAAGGCGGATAGAGCGAACGGTGTAACACTGACGTGCGATTTGAGTACGGATTGGTCGTGTCAGTTAGTGGTGCGGAAATGGGCCTGGGACGCCGATGAGCTGGGATCGGAGAGTAGGAATTCGCGTATGACGATTGAGCCAGAATGTCATCTACTGCATCATCGTCGAATACTTGAGTGGAATGAATTTCTATGTCTGCTTTTGAGGGGTCAACTATGAATAGGGTTGGCTGAAGAGATGAGCGCAAAAGATGAGCATAAGATCGTAGACGTGAAATGAGGTCTTCTCCTCCCCACGACACAGGCGGGCGTGCAGTAGAACCCGGCGTGCTTTGAGAGACAGGCGGGTATGCATTCGCAGAGTTGCGTCGATTCTGTGTACGAGGCGGAAGATTCATCGACAGTGACTCATCGTCGTGAAAGTGTAGCGTTGGCAGTGTGGAACCATTGATGAGATTGATGTCTACGGTACCGTCTGTCCAAATAGTCACAGGATCGGCGTACGAAAGCGATTAAAAGTGACCTATCACTCACACCACGATGACAAAGTCGGTGGGCGAACCATGAGGGAGTATATAGATGTCAAAGGGACCGAGAACGCATACGACTCTGGCCGCTGAGTCGGTAAGTCAATCAAAACTGCGTCTATGAAACAGATGGTGAGGCAGGAAAGAGGGTGAACTATCCGCCATGCCGACCTTCGTCCTCCCGATCCGTGATGGTCCTTTCCTCGATCTTGAGGAACTTGTCCCATTCCTCTGCCCCCTTCTCGTTTAAGAGAGTCTCTGGTATCCATGCAAGGAGATGTGTCGGATTCACCGCCTCCTGCAAGCCATGATGAGGTATGCTTGGTAGATGCGACGGAAACGTACACGTTTGACAAGCGCTACGAAGCCAGGGATGTTGTCTCTAGCATATGCGGTAGGATTGACATAGACTTTAGACTTGCTATAAAGGAGTCTGTACTTGCTTTCCTCGTCGGCAGATACAGATGGGGCCTTGTCACTACTGGACGTGCGCTTTATTTCGACCATGGAACCGGACTGTGAGAGAGGGGTTTGGCTCGGTCGTACACACGCGGTGACTGGCTCACGGATACAACAGAGATGGAGCTTTCAGAGAGTGAATGGCGGTGACAATCGCCGCCACGCATGGAATGACTATTCTCGCTGTCGATAGTGGACCAAGCTGCAGTGGTCGGCTGACTCGACGCAGAGCGAGCGCAGTCATCCGTTTGTGGCAATACTCTTCACAGCATGTACTCAACGTCCAACGGACACGTCCACACAGAAGCAGGCTGATACAGTGCAAGAACAAAATGTATTATAATAAAACAAACGTTCAAGAGCACGGTGTTACTTTTGGTACGACCACACGTTCCGGAGTACTGGATGAAACACACAGACGAACAGGGACAGGCTCGTCAGCCTGCGGTACATTCCACACGAAAATAACACTCACATCCAGCCTTGGTCGCCAGTCGGTTGAGAGAATCATCACTCTCGCCCTGTGAACGGACCTGGCCACAGAGTGCGAACGGGGTGTAAGTGTTCAAAGCACGGCCGTTCGCATCGACGTCAACAACATTGATCTGGACCGATGCATGGTCCTTCGAGGTAATCAGGCGGTCTGCAATACAGGTCTAGTCGTCTCCAAGCACTCAGCGCTATCAAAACACTCACTGGTGGCCGCGCACTTGCGCGGGACATAGAGGTCAACGAGGACGCCCTACACCGTGTTCGTAAGTTATTCATAACGATTGGCGCGTCGCGCAGAACACACACCTGGTCGTTTTCCATTGCAAGATCGTGAAATTGTGATGGGTGAGCACTCAGCAATGCAGGTGGCTGGTGTAGATGTGTGAGAATCTTATGTCAGAACTGTATAGGTCACAAGGTTTCGTGGGAACTGTCCTGCACAGGCGAAAGACAAACTCATGGTCTTTGCCGACTAAGGCCAGTACGAAAGCAACTCATCGACTGGGACAGTACTTTTTCAGTAGGGATAACGGTATTGTTTCAAAGGGACAGGCTGGCTATCTGACAAGTGCGACTACGCTTGTAAGGACACAAAGAAACCCACGAAAGATACAGCATGATAAAATAGGTTCGAATCGAAATATGTAGGCATCATATTCGTGAATGAGAATCATGTGGAAGGAATGTGCAAAGGGGAACAAGAACTTGAATGCAGGCATGTAAGTACAGGAACAAATGCAGAGGTCTGGCAAAAGGTGAATAGGCATCACTTGTCCAAGTCACTGGCATGGTCCGTGATGAAGCAGTGAATAGTGCGTGGTCTTTGCGACGCGGAGCTGATGAAATCGGTTCTCGGTAGGACTACATCGTGGGGTTGAGATGGAGATGACGGTACTTGACTTTGTAGATGGCGGGCAGATGCTCGCAATTAACTGCATCAGATGGATGTATGCGTTTGATTATATGCCGATAAGATGGAAATGACGAATGTTGATACTAAGCACAAGGATGGGTGGTCGAGCGACGAGGCTCGAGAACGAAGGTCAGAACGGGGTGCCGGGATTGACACCGCGTGGGAAGACAGGCATTAGATTGTGAAACGTAACTGAGCTCGGATCGAACGGAACACTGGGTGACGGGGTTCTTGGGCAATCCGGGAAGGGATCGGAGGGCCAGTGAACAGGAGAATGTGACCTTAGGAGCGGCTCGCCGGGAGAAGCCTCGTGGGCACTCCCGAGCGGATTCGAGCGCAAGGATGTTTTCCTGCGGCGCACAGGTCCAGAAGCGGGCAAATTCTCTGTGAATATAGCAGGATCCTCGTTGAGAGGCAGCCGGGAAAGATCTGCGATATCACAGTTGACGGGACTCGGCATCTCGAGGGCAGAGATCCAGGGGAGTTGATCAAATATGGATGTGCGTCCATATGCATCCAAGGGGCAGTCGACGCGTTGTGCGTGACGGCGGCGCCTCGTGGAGCGAGCGAGGAGACGAGACGGGGGGCGTCTCTTATGGGGTGCGCCACATGGTGTGGGCGATTTGGAGTTCTGCGGTGTTAGAGGTCAGGTGTGCATGATTGGGGAGGAGAGGACCGCGTACGAGAGCGATGTGGGGCGGTTCGACGAGTCTGATTGGAGACAAGAGACGAGTGGGAGCGTAGAACGTTCGAGAGTGGTGCTGTAGGATGCGTCATGAAAGAAGACAAGGGAGAGGGAAACTACGGACGAGATTGGAGCGGAACCGGTCCTGAGTGAGAAGCTGGGAGTGCTGAGGGAGGGGACGGGGAGAGGGTGCGAGGATGGCAGGCATTGTGTTTGGGAGAATAATGATACAGAGGGAGACTTAATGAGAGGGATGAATCATGCTGAAAGGGGTCGACACAATGGACGGGCGGATGCCGCGAGGCCCTGCGTTGCCGTTTTTGGAAGCATGACTCTTCACGCCACTGCCACAATTGAAAGACGATCTCGGTGACCGCCGCTCGACCAGGCGCCTGTAAGAGGGCTCAACCAAGAATAATTGCTGTGCATTCCCTTTGTCACTCATTGGTCCATCATAGGTGAACAATGCGGAACGCCAATTTTTGTGATATGACACAATTCCCGCACCAGTGCCACAGTCGTGTCCAGGATTCAGTAAGTCAAAGCAGCTCCCGCTGTGACGAATGATGAAATGTTCACGGTAGTGCAAGCGCTCGCCCCAGCCATGCCGGAGCCTATCAATAGATACATCAACAAAGTCTTTGCGTGACTCCACACATAGCCCCTTGACTCAATGTCCATGCCGGTGAACACACGCACGCTGATGCTGCCGACTATAATATAATCGAGCGAACCGTACCGACAAGATAAAACGATCCGATCAAACGTCAGATGAAACAAAACGTGTATCAAACGAGGCGTGGACCACCCAAGGGTCATACACCCGTAACCCAAGTGAAGGGACTAGGAGCCGCGAACTCATGGCGATAATTTGTGGGTAATTCGTAAAGAAGCCTATAGATTTCGACTACTGAACGTTGAACGCTGAACCCCGCCTCAATGAAATTCACCCAAAGCAGATGGAAAGGAAAATCGTATGACAATGATGATGCGAGTAAAGTAATGATACAGATACGTGGTGGGCAACTCTTGACACATCTAGTCAATCTCCTCCATCGCCGAAGTAGATGCAGGCTCGGCTGCTGGCGCTTCTTCCGTGGACTCGGCCATCGGCTCGTCGTCATCGACATCCAGACCCAAGCTAATCATACGGTGAATGCGCTTGCCAAACGACGTGGGATCGTCGAGCGAGAAGCCGGATGTGAGCAGCGCCGTCTCAAACAACAAGTACGTCAGATCTCGGACCGACTTGTCAGCCTTGTCTTCAGCAACCTTGCGTTTCAACTCCTTGATAATTGCATTGTGCGGGTTGAGTTCTAGCGTCTTCTTCGACGCCATGTACGATGACATCGACGAATCGCGCAAAGCCTGAGCTTTCATAATGCGTTCCTGCAAATCATATGAATTGCGCTCTTACGTAAGGATTCATCCAAACCAACCATGTTCGATGACCAGCCGAATTGACCAGTGACGAGAACGCACGGTGAGTCAGTGATTCGGTTCGAGACGACAACCTTCTCAACCTTGTCTCCAAGAGCCTCTTTGATCGTCGTGCATAAGTCATTGAACTGCGCCGCCTCTTCTTCACGCGCCTTCTTCTCCTCCTCGGACTCTTCGAGCTCGAGGCCCTCCTTTGATACGCAGACAAGCTTCTTGCCCTCAAATTCCTTAAGTTGAGTGATAGCGTACTCATCAATGGGGTCAACCAAGAGGAGAACTTCGAAGCCCTTTTTCTTGAGGACCTCGAGGAATGGAGAGTCCCTCACGGCAGCGAGCGATTCGCCCGTAAGGTAGTAGATCGACTTTTGGATTTCAGGCATCCGCGTGATGTAGTCTATATTTACGAGTCAATGTCAATTTTTGTACCGAGGACAAACACCCACCCTTCAGCGATGTTTGCTCCTCATTAGACTTGGTGGAGTAGAATCGCAGGAATTCGGCGAGCTTGCTACGGTTCTGGGCATCCTCGTGGATACCGAGCTTCAGGTTCTTGCCAAAGGCTTCATAGAACTTGTTGAAGTTGTCCTTGTCCTCCGCAATCTCGCTGAAAAGATCCAAGCATTTCTTGACAATGTTCTTACGAATGACCTTGAGAATCTTGTTTTGTTGAAGAGTCTCACGGGAGATATTAAGGGGAAGATCCTCAGAGTCAACGATACCCTTGACAAAGTTGAGATACTCGGGGATGAGATCCTCGCAATCGTCCATGATGAAGACTCGGCGGACGTAAAGCTTGATGTTGTTCCGCTTCTTCTTGGACTCGAACAGATCGAAAGGAGCACTTGCGAAGAGATGAATCACACAAGTTCCAATGCAAGACATTCCCTTACCGCTTAGGGACGAAGAGGATGGCCTTGAACTCGAGCTGACCCTCGACGGAGAAGTGCTTCACAGCGAGGTGGTCTTCCCAATCGTTCGTCAACGACTTGTAGAATGATCCATATTCCTCGGCGGTGATGTCTTGAGGATTGCGTGTCCAGATGGGCTTAGTCTTGTTAAGCTCCTCGTTGACGACTTCCTTCTCTTTGATCTTCTTCGTCTTCTTGTCCTTGGGCTTGTCTTCCTCGTCGTCGATCTCTTCAATTTTGGACTCTTCCTTCTCTTCCTTTTCTTCAGCCTCTTCGTCCTCTACTTCCTGTGAACGAATGTCTAGGAGCAAAGCGAAAGGTTACGAAAGTAAGACAAACCTTCTCAACCTCCTTGGTCACAGCGAGTTGGATAGGATATGAGATAAACTCGGAGTGCTTCTTGACGATGTCCTTGATTTTCTTCTCCTCGAGGTATTCGGTTTGATCCTCCTTCAAGTAAAGACGAAGCTCAGTACCACGACCAAGAGGCGGATTGACGGTATCCGGAGTGATAGTGAAAGTGCCACCAGCGGCAGACTCCCAGATGTACTGTTCATCGTCGTTGTGTTTGGAGATGACTTGGACGCGCTCGGCGACGAGGTACGCGGAGTAGAAACCAACACCGAATTGACCAATCATGGAAATATCAGCACCGGAGCTAAGTGCCTCCATGAACCCCTATATCAAACACGGTCAGAATACGACGACGACGGAAGAGAGACGCTGACCAACCTTGGTACCGGACTTGGCGATAGTGCCCAAGTTGTTGACCAGGTCAGCCTTGGTCATACCAATACCGGTGTCGCGGATGGAGAGGACCTTGTTCTCCTTGTCGGGGATAATGCGGATGTAAAGTTCCTTGCCGCTATCAAGGACGGAAGGGTCGGTCAAGGAGGCATAACGAATTTTGTCGAGAGCATCAGAACCGTTGGAGATCAACTCTCGGAGGAAGATCTCTTTATTGGAGTAGAACGTGTCTGACGATCGGGTTAGCCGACACGGAGGATTGGGATCGGACACGATGCTTACTGATGATCAAGTCAAGGAGTTGACTGATTTCAGCCTGAAAACCAAAGCTCTCAGATGCCATTTTGAACTAGACAAGTTGTTAGGTGCACGTTAGGAAACTCGAGCAGTACGCGTGCTCACTATGTAAGAGGATAGGGAAGAGTTGTAGGGGAAAGGAGGAAATTCGTACAGCAAAACAACGCGCCCGATTGCCCGTCCTTAAGTAGTCGATTTTCTGTTCGTTCGAGAAGATTCGACAGGTGTTCCGCGACCTGAGGGCGGCGGGTCCCTTCTGGAACATTCCATCACCTGCTTATTTAGGTCTGCTAACGTACAGCACTACTGTACTGTAGTACTCGCCCGCTGTCGTGACTCGTAGATCAGTCCGCGCTGCCCGCTCAACTGGGCCTTCAGTCCTTCCAGTGCCGCCCGCATTTCATCCATCTCGTCTCGCAGATCTGCATTCTCTTCTCGCAGACCCGCGTTCGTAGCCGCAAGCTCCGACTTTTCCCTCACAATCGCAGCAATGTCTGCTTCTGGTATACGACGGGAAGCTTCGCACCTTTTTTGCGTCAGCGCGAGTCTGGCTTCCAGAGCTTGATTGTGACGCCGGTGTGCTCTGTATGCAACCTTGAGTTTGACACGGCCAACGTTAAAGTACGGGAATCGCACCGTGCATCATCCTCCAATTTGTCCCGTGCCTTGCTGTGACTCTCCAGCAGCATCTCCATCTGCTTGTATTTGCTCTTGATAATTTCTATTTCTTCTCCTCTGGCGTTGAACTTCTTAAAATCGGCGTCCCTGTCACACGTCAATGTCTCCTCCCTCACCTTCGCCGGATGCCTTACCAAAGTTTCTGCATGCGAATGTGTTGCTCGATTTGTCGTTCGTAATCATGGAGTCGGTCGATTTTGTGTTGGTTTTCCTTCTTCTGAGTCTGCAGCTCGAATACCGTCTTTTCGGCGTCAGCCAGCAACTTGCCTTGAGCCGCGAAGAGTGCCTATTCGGCCTTCAACAAATTAACCCCTCTTCGGGCTACGGTGATCTCTTACCCTCGCTTCCTTCTCCGCGGTACGTAGTGCAGCCGCTTCCGAGACCCAGGCTTTTTTCTCCTCTCGGAATTCCCTGAGCTTCTTCTGTAGTTCCGTGTTCCAATCTGCATACTTGTTCTTCGCGGAAGAACATTGTTCTTTATTTTCCCTCAGCTCCTGCTCGAGACTTTGAACTTGGGCCTTGTATTGACGCAACTTGTTGTGCTGTTCAAAATCAATACTGAATCCATGACACGAGTAGTCGTCAACTCTTACAAGCGCTTGGCGGTCGGCCTCTGCATTCTTGGAGAGGACATGGTCCTGATGAAGCCTTCCAATGTGACGCACGTTTTCTCTCGACAGCCAAAGCTCGAAGTTCAGTTCGCTCCTTAGCAAAAGAACCTCACGCTGCAAACGCGAAATCGCCTCCGCCGCATGCGATGGCAGCTGCGCAACTTCATCCTCTCCTACTGGCTCCGAGTCAGGTAGCAGTCTGATGTTTGTTTTCGTCGGCGAGCTACTACCAGGTGGGAACAGCAGCGCCGACCATGGCATTTTCGGGTTCTCGATGTCAACATCCAGGTTCGACTTCAATGCAACGGACGTGGTAATCATGTTCTGCAGCGATACACGCGTTCTCACAGGTGGAAGGCTAATGTGACTTGGATGAGGAGTTGGTGCGCCCGAGACGTCTTCTGGGGTCATAGCAATGGAGGGTAAAACCACTGTCTGCAAGTCGGGAGGGATTTCGGCGCATTCAGCGACTGAGAACTGAGACCCAAGCGCGGTGTTGTGCCATTTGAGCATGATGCATCCTGTGACTATCTGAGAAATGCTATAATTGGCCCATGGTTCTGGTTCGGTAAGTTCCTCGAGCCAATCCCGCCATATAATGCGTGGATTTACTACACAACTGCGAAGAAAAGGCTAAGAGGCGCACTAAGTACCAACCACTCCCGAAAAAAAAGTAAAGCAACGTGGGCACACGTACCTCCGATTTGCTTCGTATGTTATCTTCGTCAAACACATCCTCCCAGCTCACAGTATACGGACTTTCGTAATCCTTGTCCCGGAGGTATACAGCAGGGCTACGGATGAATCGGAGAAGATTGCACGGAAAGAGATAATAAAGATAGGAAAAATACGCCCCCGAGGTTGGAGCAGACGGGGCAGTGAAAGGAAGCTCTAATCTCTCCCAGCCAAGCTGGGGCCGTAGCTCGAGATCAGCGAGTTTCCCATAATCCACGGTTCGTTTCCCGGCACCAAAGTTATCATCAGTCAAGACAGAAGCCGGTAGATTTGAGCTAGAGCGCTCCTCCCAACACATGATCCTTGTTAGAATAACAAACAACCTAGGTAGCAGAGCCTTGAGGTCCTCGTATGCTTTGACCGCGAATATCGGAAGTAGCTTGACGAGGATGGTAAGACCAATCGTGCATATAGTGGAAGAATTGTCCAACAGAAGCGAATTTAGAAGACTGTTCATGAGCGGGTGCCTCGCAAAGTCTAGGGCATGCAACTGGAATTCAGGTTCTGAGGTGAAGCAGTCGAGTAGGATCAAGAGTTGGAGACGAGACGCCGGGGTTGTAAAGACACCTTCGACCTGTGTTATGAAAGCCTGCGCGGCATTGAGCAAGTTATCTGTCGGTTTCATGAGATAGAGCACGCACCACAGGGCTTTTCAAACCAAACTTTACGAGTACATCCTCTAGATTGCTCTTCCACAGATACATCTTATCCCGTTGCACCTGATCAAGCTTTGCCCATTCCAGGATATCATCTCCAGAACCTTCGTTATAGGCGTCCAATAGGTGATCCATCAACCGCCTACGGAATTCATGCACTTTCTCTGGGTACCTTCGATCCTCATTTTCCGCAGCGAAAATGATGAGTTCTTTGGCATGTGTCACAAAGATGGTTGGTAGTCTTGGTTCTTTCAGAGCGGGACGGAGTACGAGATCAAACCAGGTTGAGATGATGGAAGTTGATGGAAGAAGAGGCCGGAGATGATAGAGGACACCAAGAAAAACTTCTGTGTGTCCGAGTGAAGTATAGTCCACGACATCGTCGTGAACTATCTGGAGTTCTTCTTCCACGCGAGACAGCGGAACTTCGAGAAGTTCTTCGGAGGACACGCATCCAGCAACAAAATCATCGACAGCGCTGAACACTTGCTCACGCAAGGACTTGTCAGCTGGATCTTCTAGCGCAAGCCGCAGGTGATTCAAAAGTACAGAGGCGGACATGAAGAGCCGAATGACAGATGGACCAAAATGGCAAGTGCTATAGTACATTCAATTTCGGTGGCCCAGGAGACTAGACAACTATGTAGGCAAACCGGCCTATGTAAAGCAGGTAACAGTATGACGCTATTGGTGACCCTTTTCCAGAATGTACAAGAAACTCTCAGCATGGGACTCAAACTTGAAGTTTGACCTCCTTGGGCTCAAAGGCAATCCCAGTCTCCGACTTCTCCCACTGATCCGCCATTTCGTCCTTTTCGTATGCGTTCAAATATGCCGCGCGCAGCTCCTTCTTCGTTTCGGTGGAGATACCCAATCTCTCGTCGCGTTGTCGAACGACTTGGTCACTCAACTGACCATTTGCAGTCACACTCGTCATGAGCTGAGGGGGGCCAAGGGGCAGGTCTGGATATTTATCGATAGCCCACGTGTGCACAGCTTTGCCATACGTCCGCTGATAGTGAGGGATAACGTGCCGTTCGACCGTATCGTTCACAACGTCTGGGATCGAGGATTCGTGAGTATTTCCCTGTTTGCATTAACCAATGATACATACTAGGTACGAGCGCCTTCGTCTGGATGGTGTCAGCGCGGCCGAAAGGCACGGAGGAATCAGCGGCACTGACCTCAAGATATAACAAACCACTTTCAACTTCATACTTGTGAGAGTGCCAATAATTTTTCTCTTCCTCAGGAAGTGCTTTGAATCCCTGTACAGTGTCAGGGAACTAGCACGCGTGTGGCACAAATGAAGACTTGCATTCTCGTCCACGATGTATTCAATGCCGATCAAACGGGCGTCCTTATCTTCTGAGTCATATATGACGCACTGAATCCATGCATCAGCAGAGCCGACCGGTTAGACTGCGGAGCTACCTGATAAAAGGTATCAGTCTTGCGATTGCAAAGGAGGTGTGCTTCCACATGACGAGTGCGATCCTGACTGAAATCCGGTCAGCACAGGTAAAGTTACGAATACCCCTTGACATACGCGTTGATATGGAAGCCACAAAGATGCTCTTTAATATTCCCGATCGGACCCAGGGACGCGAGGGCCTTGGAGGCCGTATCATATGGGAAATGACCTTCGCGTTGTTTAGTCTCAGTGCTCATGGTAGTGGAAAAACAAAAGAAAGAATGGATATGGAGGGACATGATACTACGTCATGGGTCCATCCTGGGTAACTCTCCTATTTAGAGGGGCTTCTTGACTGCGTCTAACCACCCGGTAATAATCCTGCCCATCAATCACTGATGAGAATATACGAACCAGCCTTTGAGTCCGATGATGATACTATCATGATAGTAACTAAATGGCCTGTACTTGGGATCCTGGATGGTCATTGGCCAACAGCGCCGCTCGGCAACTCCCGATCGTGCTGTTCGAACTTCGCTCTTGCCGTCGCGGACAACGAGCAAAGACCCTCCTCCCCATCGAGCCCCATAAAAAAAAACAAGGTAAATCACCATCATCCCTCGATGTTGTTCGCATGTCAGCAACGTCCGTCATTTCCTCGGCCTCTTCATGATGGATTCATAACCTGTGAATCGGACGTCGGCCACGTCGCTGACGCGTACCCCAGATGTCTGCTACCATCGAGGAGGTCCATTCCGACCACTCCGGCCACGAGCACGAGGAAGATCCGACATCTCAGGCTGCCCTCGATAAAATTCAGTCCCGTTCCGAGCGGAAGGCCCGCAAGGCTCTCCTTGGCCTTGGCCTGAAGAGGGTCCCAAATATCACGCGCGTCACCCTCCGCAGACCAAAGAACGTCCTTTTCGTCCTCTCCTCTCCAGACGTCTACAAGTCACCCAACAGCGATTGCTATATTGTCTTCGGTGAAGCGAAGGTATGTTGCCCTGTACCCTAAATGGAAGCTTCAAGACCACCAAACACAAACGTAGATCGAGGACATGAACGCACAAGTTGCCGCACAGCAACTTGCCTCCAGTGGTGGTGCGCCCGCCAGCCTCACCAACCTGGAGTCGTCGGGCGCCGCTGCAGAGGGTGATGATGAGGACGACATCCCTGAGTTGGAGGCACCGGAGGAAGATGGTCCAGTGGATGAGACCGGCGTTGATCCCAAAGATATCGAGCTTGTGATGGCTCAAGTTAATTGTTCGCGTGCGAAGGCAGTACGCGTGCTGAAGGAGAGTGGAGGCGACCTGATTAATGCTAGTGAGTCCTGCTTCTTCGGTGTCACTGGCAACTTCACTAATCGCGCATTGCAGTCATGGCCGCAAGCGAGTGATTCATTTGTCCGTACAGTTTGTATCTCTATCACACGGAATCCACACGCTTGCTTCGGGCTGCTTTGTAGGTTGATTCTGCCTTTGCGAATAGTTGTCTGCGATCGAGAAGCCAACATCATGCCTTCCAGCATCTAACTTCTACGTAGTAATTCGATCGCTCCCAACCATCTTGGATTATTTCAATACCGCGTTTCCCTTCCTCTGGGGATCCTACAGCGAGGCCCATCTCCTGTGCAGCCTCATAGATGAGCCTTGTGAGTTCGCCCTTCGCAAACATGTGATAATATCGGTGATACACGGGAAGTTCCGCGATGGGCTGTTTTGTGGCTTGAATGGATTGAGTGGTTTGTTGGGACATCACCCAAGGTACAAAGACGTCTTTCCCAGCGGGTGAAGATGGGTCTCCGGAGCTGCCCTCTGTTGGTATGACCCGCTTCGACAATTCGTCTTGTTCTATTGCCCAAACGTAGATCAAGATGCGTCCATGAGCGGGTGAGACGCACTGGAGAAGGCGCTGAAAAGTCTGCAGTCAGAGTACTCCAAGACGTATATCAACAGTCGACGCGCCTGCACGGCCAGTACGCGCCTTTCGTGTGAGGCTAAGTGGTGTATCGTAGCGATCGAGATAGCATAGTCCTATCGCCGCCTCAAGACACTCTGACACGGAGGGTGTGCGCCATCACTTACGAACGCTCCAGTTCTCCACCCGTTATCTAACACATCTCCTAAGACGACTTCACGAACAACCGAAGCAGTTGGTTCGGGGCTTCTGGCGTGTCTGGCAACCAACAGAAGGTTCCTGCTGCGATCAAGGCCAACCGTCAAGACACTCCCAGGCTGATCGGTGGGAAGTGGGAGGTATTTTCCGTTGCCTGTCCCAGAATCGAGACCGATCCATCCTGGCGGCAAATCGGATATAAATTTGGCGATGATGGGCCATGGCTGAGCAGAAAGGTGATTCCCTCCTGTGGGCTGCACGACCAAATATCGTACCTTGTACCGGGTAGACGAGAAATGAGCGGCTATCCGATCGTAGACGGCATGGACATGCCGATCTTCGTATGCTTGGATGTCACCAGCGACATGAGCCGCCGTGACGCTCTTCATGAAACAGGTTGTGGACTAAACCAAGATGATTCGAGGATAGTACCTTGGAGTCTCGGAGTACTGGTCACGACGGAAAGTTTCATTTCAACGATCAGCCGTCGATCTGCTAGAGATAACTAAGCGAACAATCTGAAGGGTATATCAAGCCAGTCATATCTCAGTGAATCCCATCACCTCATCTACCAATCTACGGAACTTGCTTCCATCAAATGCAGGAAATGGTACCAATGCATTCGGATCAAAGGACGTAATGGTCGACGGAAGATTACTAGACCTAACGGTGAGGATGGTGAGAATGCTGTAGTCGGGGAACCCACTCGGTGGATGTGGCTCTGAGATGGCCAAGACTATCCAGTTGCAAGGCGAGTTCCTCTTGGTGATTGTCCAGCAAGGTAGGGTTTGGAACTACGATCAGAGGTTTTCCGGACCGTAAGACATCGAGAATGGTGCCCGATCCTTGGGTTGATGTCAGGATTTTAATGCGAGGCTTCATTAAACGTGTCCATACCAGCATGACTGATAACCAGATCGGCACGTTTGATGTCTCCTTGGATGGATTGTTTGAATTTCCAAGTCTCGATGTCTACTCCCGCCTTCTTGATCGTCAACGAGTCCTCAGTGGACGTGCTACAATCAGGGAGGTCAGAGTTGCCTCTTTGCAGCGCTACCCGCACGAATCCTTTTGCATGCAGCGCCGTGAGCACTGGCTCGGAGATCGAGGCTTGGACGAGTGCATCAAACTTGGTTGAACCAACTGTGACGAAGGCTAGCATCTGTAGATCTAGCCAACTAGCTGCTTCCTATTCACGAGTATTCAAGGATCATTACTACGATCACGAGCGTCACGGTGCTTTACAATTTCCACACAAACGCGTAGCTTGCTACCCACGGCAGTTCTCATGGGGTACACCCTCTGCGTACTAGGTACTTATTTCTTGGCGAGAGATCCGTTGACGTTGATCACATCTGCTAGGATGCGGGACAATGGGCGTCGCCATCATATCTGGAGTCATCGCCAGTCTTCAGTCCAAGGACACTGTTCGCGTCATTCCCAAGTGGGAGTCACACACACCTGGCACATCAACTCCAGCAACGGACTCCCCCGATCCCTCGTTGCCTTCGTTTTTTATCACCACCGTCACGAGACAGGAGAGCGCAAAAAAGCTTCAGCATACGTTCGGCCTCTTAGGAGGCCTCGGCTCGTCTGTCCAAGTCCTGCTCGACCAAAATATCGCGGCCGCCCAGATATCTGACGTCGTCATCCTATGGTGCGCTATTCTTGCCGTCCGTCGCAATTTAGGCTGAGCATCTTGGACAGCTGCAAACCTCACCAAGCACAAAACATCCTCAACCAGAATGGAATGAAGGAAGCTCTCGACGGAAAGCTGCTCATTAGTATCCTTGCTGGTGTCACCATTTCCCAGTTGACTGCATGGGTTCTTCCAACCACAAAGGTCGTTAGGGCTATGCCCAATACGCCATGTCGGGTACGCCGCGCTCCCATGCTCGCCACCTACCGAACTGACGAAATCAACAGATTCGGGAGGGCATGACGGTTGTTAGCCCTCTCCCTACCCTCTTGAACGCCGAAAAAGTGGAGCTGGACCGCCTCATCATCCTCAAAATATTCTCATCAATCGGCCGCTGTCGGTTTCTCGAGGAGAAACATTTTGATGCTTGCACGGCTCTCTCTGGCTCAGGTCCTGCATTTGCATGCATCTTCCTCGAAGCAATGGCAGACGGTGGCGTCATGATGGGCTTGCCAAGAGCTGAAGCCCTGGAGTTGGCTGCTCAAAGTGAGACGCTTGCTCTTGCTGGATACCGGATGACAAACTGTAACACGTTGGATAGCCTTGCAAGGTGCTGCACGCATGACTCTGCAAGCTGGTGCGCATCCCGCACAGATCAAGGATTCTGTGACAAGCGAGTCTGATGTCCATCTGGATCAATACCAACACTGATATTTCTTGTAGCACCGGGGGGATGCACCATCGCAGGCCTTCTAGCAATGGAAGACGGAAAAGTTCGGTCTACCATTGCACGGGCGATTCAGATTGCGACGGAACGGGCCAGCGAACTTGGCCAACCAACCAAAGAATAGTTGCCATGCCTAGTATCTTACTAGATACAAGGGAGCTGCGGGCCACTGTAGAAAGATAGCCTTTCAGAAGTCATGTTCGATGCTTTGTATTCGTCGAAGATGGCGAATCGTAGCAAGGAAGTCGGACCACACACTGGTGTAGCGGAGCAAGCAACAGTCTTCGCTGGTGCTTCCTTACCTAGCAGAGTGCGTCTCGGTTTGGATGCGTCGGGGAAAAAAAAGTCTAGATAAATGGTCTATGGGGAATATTCGATGGAGCTAGGACAAAAATGAGCGCCACCGGTCTAATGATGGAGTTCTTTGTATGTTAGGGAAAGGGCGGCACGTTTATTGGGTGACACGAGGTGACCTAGGATGAGTTCGATGTCGTTCTCGCTGCTCTGCACGACGCGATTCGATCCATTTCTGGAGGCACTCGAGTGGAACAACTCACCCGACGGCACACCGTCGCCGTACCTCTTACTCGCGCACCAGCTCGACCGTCTCGTTTCCGATGCCCGTCTCTGTCGCTGGCCCGCTTCCGATGTACTCGATTACTGTGCATTGAAAGCCGTGTGCGACGAAGCTGTCCGCAAGGCGGTTGATCATGACGGTAGGTCCCCTCTCAAGGTGACCAGAATTTCGGTTTTCTTCCAATCGCTGACCCGGCACTCTGTACCAGATACGTGTCGTCTTTCCGCCATCTGGAAGCATCACTGCTTCAACCGCTCCCACCGAGCCCTTGCGCCATGACCCCATTGCAGGATCTCGATTCGATCCTGATTTAAGCGATCACACTCAATTTGAACCGATACTCTCCATCTGCATCGACACCCAACCGACGTCTGGCACCGTCTCCATGAAAACCACAAACCGACAGCCATATGACGATGCTCGGGCACGTGTTGGCGTCCCTCCACTCGGCGCACCACGTCCCCGTGACGTTGTTCCAAGTCATCCGGATGATGTTCTCCTGTTTAACACCTCGGGAGACGTCATGGAATCGTCGATCTGCAACGTTGCTTTCTACCGCAACGGGAGCTGGCTTACCCCACCACTGACCGTGGGCTGCATATCTGGTGTATTCCGAAGATGGTTATTGGAGAACGGTTGCATCCACGAGGCCGAAGAACACTCTATATCGTTGGATGCTATCAAAAACAACGAGTGGGTGCTCGTCTTCAATGGAGTGGCAGGATGTCGGTTAGGGCGTGTGTTCCGCAATAGAGTTATGAATATTCGGAAGTGATTGCAGCACAACAGGCTCGTATGTGATGTACTTTTAGCTGGTTTCGACGTCTATAGCCTTCCTATCTGTTCTATTGAATATCCCATCATCCATCTCATTCAGTATGTAATCCACGACAGAGTTTTCCTGAACCAATCAGTCCAGCCTCGCGAGGTGTCGTTGAGTGTAAGGAATCATGCTGTCAACTGTATCCCCCAGAAATGACCAGTCACATCCCGAGAATCATATCTGAGAGCTTCGGCAACGTCTTCCGCTGGTCGCAATCTTAGCGTACGAGTTACTCTGTGCAACACCGCTCGTTTTCACGTTTGTGTTCCAATCATGAATATATCGTATGAGGAAAAGGTTGAATTTGAGAGCATCCGCAGAACTTCATCCAATGCATGATTGCCGCTTGCAGATACATCGTTCCACCACTTTATTCCGACGTGGCTGACTGGCGCCTTTGGCTTCGACATTTTCTGACCGGAATAGTTTTGGAAGGGTCGGGAGCACGACCATCGGATGGACGAGAACCTGCGGATAGATCCCAAAGTAGGACCACGGAATCCCTTCCTCTGCTTATGAGCCAATTCCTATCTGGCATGATATCCAGAAGTGACGTGATCGACTCGGACGCCTGAAACGTGTACGATGAGTATCAAGCTAAGAAAATGTTTGTCCACAAGACATACGCAAGAGAATCTGCAATGGTTCTCCGCTGGATAATTCAGTAAATAGAGTTTCTTGTGATCCACGTGTCAATCTTGGATCTGTTCGCGTCAACCGCGATAGAACCGGCTGTGTGCAGAGATTCGATCGTCCGCCACTGCTTACGCCCATTCTACTCCGACAGTTAGCCACGTATATGTCGTTGCATATCGGAGAACCCTACACTCCTGACTTGAAGTCTCTGACTACCAGCCACGTCAGACTATGTAACTGTGGTCGTTTAGTGGCGAGATAACTAAGTTCAAATTACCAAATAAGACACATGGGCAAGCCCAGAGATGAATCAGAGATTGAAGTGGCTACTAAATTTTAAACATTAAATCTAGTTACATTATGACAAGACTTGCGGACGCTGCGCACGTGTGCTACCAGCGCTGAGCATTTGACGTTCTGTTTCGGAAGCCCTCAGCGAGGCTTACTAAGAATTCTGATTGGATGAGCGTCCCATGTACGATAGGTTCTTGCTAATTCAGCAGTCAAAACAGCACTTGGGAAGGAATGTAGATATATTGCATGTTACGGGAGTGGAGACGGGGAGAAAAGAAGTAACGAATCGTTGCGTGTGACAGCGCCGTGTATAACTGACCATGAGCGAAAGGCCAACATTCAATCATGGAACAAAAGGATGAATAGACATGCCATGTATCCCATCTTGCTTTTGAACCTGCTTGGCACAAATTTGCAAGGATCAACATATATGTGGGTAGCGATGACGATACAGCATCACTGGAATTCTCTTGCTCCCCTAAAATGAGGGCGACCATGTGGGTTATACAGCGTCGCCCAGAGTGTTGGGGAGCAGCAGACAGTGAACAAGCATACGAGGGAGTAAACATAAATGTACTTGTTAGCAGTGGTATCGACGTGATCTGTCTCAGATTTGAGCCGAGGACGGGGAAGTGAACTAAAAGTGCACTCACCTACTACAAAAGGGACTCGATTAGCAGGGCTAAGAGAACATCAATGAAGACTTGTCTCCTGCGTATGAACCCCACTGCTTTTAAGCCCGTGGCTATCCGACAACAGCAAGCAAGCAGGGCAAAATGAAAACAGGAACAGTTGGTCATGACCACCTTTAATATTGCTCAGAAGAATGAGCGCCACTCCGTGTGATAGATGCGGTGGGACGCTAAAGTGAATGAGCTTTTTCTTACAGTCACGCAACAAACATAAAATAATAAGATTGAAAGGATTAGTACACAATGCCAACCTGTTGAATGTGTCAGTGTGTGACCTGAGGGTGTTTTCGGAGAGACTGACACGATTCATGTAACTATCACCGATCTGTAAGAGTGGTGACTTATGAGAAAATGGGTAAATATAGAATGACCTGATGGCACGCACAGAATTCGTGAGTGTCGTCTGCTCGTTTGACCGTTTGCTGAAGAAAAAAAAAGTTGTGAACATCGCATAGGGACCAAACAACGCCAAACAACATACTTTCCACGCTTCCTCAAAGTCGACTGGGAGGATAACGTAACGGTTCTTACGTACCGCTGCATACATACAGTTCAGACTGAGTTCCAGACGAGTGAAACTTACGTACCCTGTAGACCAGCAGCTTGGACAATAGAAGCAATCTCTGCTGATGATAACCGATCAGGTCTTGACACGTCTGAAGACATCTGTCAGCTGTGGAACGATCCTAAAGTTCGGTGACAACTGACAATCTTCGAGATCGACATCGGGCCCAAGGTTCATCTTACTGGTAACAGTTTGGAAAATGAGCCGCTTCTCACGTCGCGACGGAAGCGGAAACTCGATCTTTCGGTCAAGACGTCCGGGACGGAGTAAGGCAGGGTCAAGAGTGTCCGCACGATTTGTCGCCATGATGACCTGGAGTGTGTAAAAGATCAACGTGGCAAGTCAACAGTGGTATAATCAGGTAATATACCTTGACATTGCTCCCTTGGTCAAAACCGTCCATTTGGTTCAGAAGTTCGAGCAGGATACGCTGAACCTCTCGATCCGCGCCAGTTTGTGCGTCAAACCGTTTGGTGGCGATGGCGTCGATCTCATCGATGAAGATGATAGCTGGTGCATTTTCTCGAGCGAGTCGGAAAACGTCGCGGACCATGCGAGGTCCCTCCCCAAGGTACTTTTGTACGAATTCACTGCCGACT
Organism: Pulveroboletus cf. aberrans; assembly: GCA_038094155.1. Classification (NCBI taxonomy): domain Eukaryota; kingdom Fungi; phylum Basidiomycota; class Agaricomycetes; order Boletales; family Boletaceae; genus Pulveroboletus; species Pulveroboletus cf. aberrans. The sequence goes on along the minus strand of JBBPTO010000020.1, from coordinate 70,355 downwards.
ACACGGATGAATGAAGCAGTGGTGTGGTACGCGACAGCTTTTACAAGCATGGTCTTTCCAGTACCTGTAATAAGAATAAGTAAGAGATGACGAATATCGTATATGCGATAACCACCTGGTGGCCCATACAACAACACACCGCGAGGAGGGTCAATACCGATCTTCTTGTAAAGGTCGAAATGGGTCAGAGGCAGTTCAACCGCTTCTCTGATTTCCTGCTTCTGCGAGTCCATTCCGCCAACGTCGGAATACGTGACATCTGGTTTCTCCTCCTTCGTGAGCATAGAAATGGACGAATCCGCTTCTGGGGGCAAGATGTCGACAAGGGCATTCGAGTGACGATGGAGTGCAACAGAAGACGAAGGCTTCAACAATTCCCTGTCCAACGTGGACAAGATCCTCACGACATAATTCGAGCCAGTTGTCGAGCCTACGATGCCGGTCTGTTGATCGATAGCCTCTAGGAATTGGCCGATGACCAGAGGCACGGACTTGATGCGCTTGACTTCCTCTTGCGCGCGAATAAGCTCACGCTTGAGGTTGGCTTGCTCGTCTTTGATGTAACTTTCCTGAATGTCGAGGAGCTCGAGGTGACGAGAAAGCTTTTTGTATTTGGTGTAGAGATCCTCTTCTTGGAGCTCTTTGTAGAAGGCTGACTTTTCGGTGACAACCGACTCGAAAGTCGGTTCCTAGACAACGGTTTGTTCTCTGTGCGGGCGAGAATTGCATCTTGAGGACGTACTCCCTTCTGAATTTCCTTTCCGACATCCTCCATGGTGGTGGTTTTTGAGAGTTGTACGCGCGTATGACGCGTTCATGCAGACGATGGGAAACGCTTTCCATTTTCGTCGTCATAATAAGACTTGCCAGTCGGGCAGCGTTCGATAGCGAGAACGGCCATGGCGCACGTCGTCTCAGCCCTCGACCAGCCCTCGAACTACAAAGACTCGCAAAGTCGACTGGAGAGATCCAAGCAACAGGAACTCCTCTCCAAGTCGTCCACCCTATACGTGCGCGACATTCCCCAGGTTTGTCATTGGCGGCTGACACCTACTTCAGATCGGTAATTTGAGTTTCTATACGACCGAAGAACAGATATATGAGCTATTCAGTAAGTGTGCAAGTCCGGAGGATGGTGGCGGTATCAAGCGCATCATCATGGGGCTCGACCGCAACACCCGGTGCAGTATTCCTTTACCAGTCCATTGCTCATGTACTCATTGCATTGCACTTGTGAAGAACCCCTTGTGGATTCTGCTTTGTGGAATACTATACACATGCTGAAGCCCTCGCGAGTATGAAGTATGTCAGTGGTACAAAGCTAGATGAACGTATCATCCGTTGCGATCTCGACCTGGGATACAAGGAGGGACGTCAATTTGGTCGGGGAAAAAGCGGGGGTCAGGTTCGGGATGAACATAGGCAAGATTACGATCCAGGCCGCGGGGGTTGGGGTGCACAAGCGCAGATGGACAGAAGAAGAGAAGTCGAGGAACGCTACGCCGACGTACAGGAAGGTCCAGGAGCCACTGCCAGTGGCGGTGGAGAATGGAAGGAGACTGAAACCAGGCCGACTCTCAAGCGCGCTCGTTCTCCAGATGACGAAGGGGACAGTACTAGATCAGTGCGTGGAATGGTTTCGTTTTCTCCTGCGCTGACTGGTCATTTCAGGTCACCCGTGCACGAATCGAAGATCCTGAAGCGGAGAGGATGTAAAAATGGTATCATTTGCTTTAATTCGTACCACATAGCGGCGGTATGGACTTATAGAAGTTATATTGACTATGTACAGAATAATCCACAAAGGAAGGCCCTTGAAGTAAGGTGTCACCGAACTACGCAGGCCCGCACCTGAAATTTGGTGCCAAGCGCATCAGGCTGGAAGGCCGTCCGGTGGATGCGCTGGACTATGCGATAGGAATCGGATATAGAGGGAGTTCGGATCAGATATCTTGAATAAAGAGAAAACTCGTCTGCTAGCCTGTTGGATGCTGAATATCACTTCTTGCTCGCGATGGCTAGAACCACTTACAGGTTGACCTTGTATATCTCAGGTTGGTTCCCCAGTGTATCAATTTTGCTGTATTGAAGAAAGTCTTTCACACATTCTACCGATGTTTTCGGGGGAAAACCCCACGCGCAAACTTGCCTGCCGTTGCTCATAACACCAGAAGCAGTGAGATTGGATAAGGACCCCCGCTCGAAAGCTTTCCTGCGTCCCTTGACACCCCTCATATTCTGGATTGTGGAGGGCTCAAGGCATGGGACGGTCGTAATTGCATACCCTCCTATAGCTACATTTTCGAGCTTAGCTATGTTCATCTGCAGAAAATCTGGATGAGAGAGTGTAACGTAGGCCCTGCGCGTCGGTAAGAATCGAAAGAGCTGTAATTGAACTGGGCCGGTGTGAGAACATGAGTAACGCGACAAGGTTGAGCTCACCGTCTTGGACACCAACCAGTCGCTCGCGCCTTAGTGCTCTTTCGATGTCTGCAGGAAGAGCTGTTCGAGATAGGTTCTCCAACCTAATGTGTCGTTTGGTCTCGGCTAGTCATATGTATTTTTTACCTCTCTGCGACAGGTGGAACAACTTACTACTGAGGGCTTCTCCAGCTGGTCTAGCTGCTCGACATAGTGCACTCATTCTTATTGTTGTAAAGTTGCAATGAACGTTGGAGGAAGGTCATGGTGCAGTCATGTGACCCTGTTATATTGCTTCCTACCATCACAATGTCCTCGAGGACGGATCACCGAAGACGAGAACGGAGCTGGGAACGAGAAGACAGGGACAGGGACAAAGATCGCTACGCAAGAAATGGACGGTCAAGTGGTCACCGTGAGGCTGGACGCAGACGAGACAGTCGTTCACGAAGTCCACGCAGAGGTATGCTCACGCCCGAATAACACTCTCAGTTTGAACATATGCCACTGTTGAATAGACAGGCGCGACCACGACAGGGATAGAGAATACAAGGGTTCGCGTAGGGACGACAGACGCGATTACGAGCGCGACCGTGACGACCGCAGACACGATAGGAAAGACAATAGAAGGGGTGAAAGGAAATTCGAAAGAAAAGATGAAAGGCGTGATCACTATACCCCAGAACGAATCACTCCCGGGGATAAAGATAGTCGAAGCAAAGAACCTTTACGGTCTGGTGAACCCTTACGCCCACAAGAGGCACGTTCTGATGACCAGCTTATGGTCCAGGCAGAATCTAACAAAAGTAGGTAACCTCTTGCACTCCGGTGATGGATTCTCAATGCGGGGTCCCAGCCAATGTTTCCGCTCCGAGCTCTTCTGAGCCAATTCCAGATATAAATACCTCGGTAGAGGAGGGGGAGGAGATGGATGTCGCCACCGCTGAAGACGAATCCATGATGGCCATGATGGGACTCACGGGCTTCGGTTCCACTAAGGTATGCCGACTCTTCCTTCTTTCATACAGCAATAATTGTATCCACAGGGCAGGCATGTTGAGGGAAATCAAGAAGGTGCGGCTAATGTCAAGAAAATGCGGACTTGGCGTCAATACATGAACCGGTGCGATTCGCATTCCAATATCAGCTCGACGTATTCAATTCATTTTCATTTTCATGACAGACGTGGTGGATTCAACAGGTATTTGTACTTCCTTTCGCTCATCTCGTTCCGCGACCTTATACCACCGGTATAGGCCACTGGACAAGATCAAGTAGCCTATGTGTGCTACAAAATCTCAAGAAGATAAGTGTCGCTATTCATCCTTGAACTCTGTTTTCAGTATAAAATCGGTATCTTACCCACTCGTGTAACCGCAGTACGTAGCTGCCATGTGATGCGACGCATCATTTCAAGTTGAAATGGTGGAGTGAATTGGAACCGAATATCTATCTGAGACACTCGTATCAACAGCTGCAGGCAGCGTACTTGTGTTAATACATTGCCCGTGTGGATGGAAAACAAGCTCATTGCTCAGAGAAGACAAGATTACATGCATGATAAAAAAGAAAAACGTTGGTGATGACGAAAGAGGACTAGACCATGCTGTCCCGCCGAATCTTCTGCAGTCGTATTTAGAATCCATGCAGCTTGATGGTGTTTCTGGGGATGCCCTCTTCGGTGAGGAAGTTCGCAATTTTGACCCTTTGGTCGCCTTGAAGCTGGATGACTTGTCCCATCTCTTCATCGTCGACCAGATTGCCGTTACAAGCAAATTCCTGAAGGGATTCGGTAAGCCAGCGACGAAAACCGAAACGGATGAGGAACCTTCTTGAAGGCTTTGAGGAGTTTCTTGGGATCATACTCTGCAGACGGATGAGAATCTACATCGCCACGTTCCAATAGCAGCCCCACCTTTAGGAAGACCTTGCAAGGTGGTCAAAGTCTTTCTTCCGTTCCTCTGCTGAATGCGGATGTGAAGGTAATTCTGTGTGGAACCCACGTCCTGGTTGCCGCCGAGAGGATCGCCCTCATCAGCGAAAGGATCTAGGAGGCGCCGTCGTGATCATGTCGGAGATGGACGATTCTCAGCAAACTCACCGAAAGCTTTCAGATTCTGCACGTTCATGCGATGATGAATAGGAGTAGATCGATCTGACGAGGATGTGCGCCTGGTCACGATGGGAGTTGAAGGAAAGTAACGCTGACTGACTTCGAGACGGACCCGACGAATTTAACAGTCGTGATTAGTAAGCTTCGTTACTACCGTGAGGTCGGGACAATTGGCTTGATCGTACTCGGGTCATGGCAGTAACGGAAGGGAAGAAAAAGAAGCCACCGACGTTTCAGTATCTGCCAAAGAATCGTGGTGAGTCTGTCTGCTCGCATTACTCGGCGCCCACGTTGACTTGGTTCCAGCAAAACGACTCAAGAAATCCTGGGTCGAAGATCACAAGATACGAAGCAAATGGAAGGCACAGAAAAGAAGGGAAGGTCTGACAAGTCAAACCAGCGTGTTGCAAGAGGACCCATCCGCCCACGATGAGACTAGCACTGGTGCCAAATCAGATTCGTCTCATCCTAACGAGTCATCCACACCCAAACCATCTCACGATAGGCAGTCATTACGCGACCTCAGAAAATTTGCTTATGCTTCCAAGCCTTCCCAATCCCAGAGTTCTGAATCTTCACATTCAAAAATACCCTGTGGTGGGAAAGCCACGGTGCGACGCGAGATGGGCCAACCCAACATGAAGCTACGCATGAATGTTTTACTCGAACAGATCAAGCGCGACTTTTCATAGCAGTCATTACTTTGTACGTCTTTTCCTTTACCGAAAAGTTGTGCCTTAACGAACCAGCGGTTCTGCAGGACTTTTCGAGTCTCTTCACCTTAGACTCTGTTCTCTTTATCCTCTATCTCGTCTGTCACCATCTTTCGCTCTTCTTCTTCTCCGGAGTGATCTCCACTCCCTCTCACGAACCTGGTCTCCAATGTTTCCAAGAATGGCCGTGACCCGACGGTCGTCACAGACGTTATCGGAGTTGGGTGATCGCTCATATGCCCTGGACTCGGGTCGTCCAGTTCGTCTACCAGCCCTATCGCTCGTTGTGATACAGGGTCTTCAAGTGACTCCATGCCGCTGCCCATTTCCATTACTGCGAGCGCCAGCGGGGATGGTGGAGGGCTTTGCGATTTGGATCGTCGTGCATCGTCGTGCAAGAACGGAATGGGCGAAAACATTGGGGTTGTCGGCGCAGATTGTAATGGGCCAGCTGCGAATGCACCTAGCGAGAATCCGTTTTGTGGTGGTTCTATAGGGAATGCATCCCATGTCGATGTGACCAGAAGAGATTTCTCTACCGCGCGAAGATATTTGCCAATGAATCTGTAGTGTTGCTTTGGGTATATACAAAGCTCGCACACCCGTTGGATAGTGAACGGCGGCTTGCTGGATCATTGTCGTAAGCGAGTGGTCAAACGAACACTGTCCAACCCCAACCCACTCATCGAACTCATGGAGCTGCCTGAAGATGCGATCCTTTATCTCGTTTGCTTCCTCTTCATTGATACGAGCTTTGGGTATTTCCTGAGGGCTCAATTCGCTCGGTTTATGAGGGAACGGAGGTAGCCTCAAATTCCCCGAACTGTCTACCACACCAGGGTAAGGTTTAGGAGGTTCCTCGGGCTGACCACCTTCGGAAAGGAATAATGCAATATTCTTAAAAATCGTAAATTCATCTGCGGGGGAAGGTGTTAACGCGGCCCACCTGGCTTAACTTGTATTTGATTATGTCTCGGAGAAGTTGCCACTCGGTGCTACGAGATAGTCAGACTGGACAGTTGGTATCTTACGGAGAGATCACTTCGGTTCGACAGTGTCAGTAGACGCAATATGCTCCAGGATTGAGTGATGCTCTAATAGTAGTAATGCTGTCAGTCTGGCTTGCGCAAATCATGCTATGGTGTACCTGGACGCCACTCGAAGTCTTCCGACAGGTTGTGGAAACTTCTGGCTGTGGATGTCATGCTAGACCTGTGCCAGACGATCAGCTTGGCGCTGCTGCGTGTCGGGTAATCCGAATCTGTACTCGCGTGAAATATGGGAGTTGTAGGGTCAAGGTTTCCAGGTGTGCCAATACGTAGGCCGCAGGTAGTAGTACCTGTGAGATCTGCAATTGGTTTTGTTGAAAAGGAACCGTCTTTTCCCGCCAACCAGTAATTACTTACCCGGGTCTCTACGAATGGGTCGCTTACACTACGTTCATGGGACAATTTCACCACAAAAAAGCCTGACACAGCCTGGACAGCCTGAGTGCAACTTTGAGGCTACGGCGCGCTTTCACGGCAATATTTCTGGTTCGTGTGTTGTTTGTCGTATCTTGCAGCGAAGGCTGTGTCACAGAAGTGGCCCGCTTTCACGTGGTACTCGGAAGATACCTGTTTCAACTGAATCTGAAGTCCTTTTTAAACACCTTGAGAACGAAATCACCCCAGCTTGAAGCAGAGGCGTTCACGATGTTACCATTGGGCGGGTACTCTAGATCATCCGGCAACCATGCGACAAGGACTGATAACAAGGGGCGGCGCCTCAAACTTGTCAAGTCTTATGCCCCGGACTGGTGCGTGCGTTCAAGTTGAACGGGGAGAAAGCTTGAAACCATAGAATTGTTCTTAGGATTTTGACAACACTTTTGGCGTAAGTCTCTTGTTCGGCGGGAACCCTCCTCGCGCTGAAAGTCGATGCAGAGTGGTATTCTTCGCTTTGAATCGTGTTCATGGATTCAGAAGAGAGTTCTCTGTCAACGATGACACGTAAGTTCTCGCTGTTCTATATACGATAGCAGTTTATTGAGTGTTCTTCCCTAGAATTCGATTTCCGTAAGTTTAATTCACAACTTCATCCATCTTGACCCTGACATTCGACAAATAGCTATGCTGTCCACGAACGTGTGCCCGTATGTTCTCTCTCCCTTTGTATTGATCATATTTCTTAATGAACGTCCCAATTATGCTCAGGATGTTGCTTTGTACTTCATCGCCATTGTGGCTCCCCTAGTAATTCAACTCGTTGTCAATCTGATTACTATCCGATCCCCTTGGGACTATCATTGTAGTGCTCTAGGCTGTTCGTTCTGTCTCTTTATTTATTATCAGAGTAATGGGCTGACTGTTCATTTTAGTGATTCTTGGCCTAGCCATTACTGGCTCTATCACACAGTTCTCCAAGATTACTGTCGGTCGTCCCCGCCCAGGTTTGGCTATGGCATTAATTGATGACAGGTGCTGGACGCTGAAGTTGGATGTGGCTTTTAGACCTGCTCTCTCGCTGCATCCCAATATCTGGATCGCAAGATCTAACCTACGGATTGTCAACCGATGCCATCTGTACTCAGACGGACCAGTCAATCATGATTGATGGGTGGCGTAGCTTTCCTAGTGGTCACTCGAGCTGTAGGCCTACTAAGCACCCTTCTCTGTGTGAAAACTGAGCATGATCAATGCAGTGTCGTTCGCTGGTCTGGGGTTCCTTTCGTTCTACCTCGCGGGCAAGATGCACCTCTTCGATACTAGGGGTCATACGGTTAGTGCGCAAAGCCCTGGCAAATGTTCGTACGCTGAAACACTCCGTCAGCACAAAGCTTGGATATCCATAACCCCATTGGCTGGCGCCACCCTTGTAGCTATTTCACGTACGATGGACTATAGGCGTAAGTGTCTTCCGAATTTCTAACACCACGCGATCAACACCATTATATATCAGATCACTGGGAAGATGTTATCGCTGGGTCTCTCCTAGGATTGGTTGTTGCATACTTTGCTTATCGGCAATATTTCCCCTCACTCGCCTCTCCTATATCACACCGTCCCTACTCCCCTCGCGTACCACGGGATAAATCCGTTCTCCCCACAACGACTCAAGACACTCAGCATTCCTGTGACAGTGACGATGGTGAGCAGGTGGAACTCGTCGAGGGTGGTGTAGGTAAACCCGATCCTGTGCCCCTCAAGGATATCTGGAGGGAAGGCGAGCACCATTCATCCAATCCACCAGTTGCTTGAGTCGTTTTTCAATCAGTATGAGCTCACCTGCAGCTCGTCAGGGTTGGTTATTTGTTCATGTGCCCCATAAGGACCTCCAGCTTACTAGCGATCGGACCTGTTGTATTTTAAGTCTCTCATTAGTTATGTATACCCATAGTTTCAGAATTTGTTTTTCCACCATGACGTACTATCAATGCATCCCAAATGCACAACTTCAGGTGTTTTTTGAGTAGCAACACAATTACACAATTTCATTTCTTCATATCTACCTGAATATTTAGCTTAGACACTCAGCTATCAGCTCATGGTCAGCATGGAAGCAAAAAAAATGATGTTTTGATCCTGCTAGAATAGAATGGATACAGCAAGGTCAAAATCCATATGACATGCACAATTTTGTCACAGGTTGTCATGCATGGCATGGCAGCCACATTGGGAGTCCAACACATTCTGATATTTGATGTTTTGCACACAGGAGTAGAAAGTGGGACAACAGTGTTCTTTGGTTGGTAAGGGGGGTAATTTTATATGGTGGTAATTAAAATACAAATTATTGTGACCAACAGATTGGTACTGTTCATGAATGAAGTTGAAAGTCCCCACCTGCCAGTGGGGAGTGTGAGCACCAACAAATGAACTTCTTGAAATTGTGCATGGTTCCATGCATGCAGACATGTGCTGAACAGAGCTAAAGTGGTGGGTTGTACCACTTGTGCATAGAGAGGAGGCTGGGATGGGTGCAGGATGATAGAACAGATCAGATGGTTAATCTGCAAGTGTGCCTGCACCCTGTGTAGATGGACTGGCAGTGGCACATGCAAAAACATTGTACAAACCACTGAACTGAAGATGTTCTTGAAGGGTTACATTGTCATCAAGGTGCTGTTTGACACAGCTGACCAACTCATTCCTTGTCACTTTGAGGCCTGCTTCCGATTTATCTTTGCTTTTCTTGCTATCCATTTGGTGTGGCAGAGCTGCTGAAGGTAGCTGAAGTGGAGCATAAACCTTGTCATTGAGTGACACCCCCATGATACTGCCTGTTTTGTCACACTCAAGCATTCATTGTTGAATAGCATCACACCACAATCATATATTGACACTCTGATATCTTCTAATCCTCCCAACAAACCCATAGGACCTGCCTGGAGCAAACAATTACATTCTATGCATCAGATCTGTTGTGGATCTGGCTTGGAATGCCCTAGAAATGTGTCCTTCATCAGCAGAACAACCCTCCTCTGTATAGTCTGTACAGAGAGGTCACTCAAATTAACTCTACAGACTCTACAGAGGAGGGTTGTTTTGCTGATGTTTGACCATTTGACATGGCTTTTTCTGCATTCTACATTTTCCACAACAATATAGTCTAGATGGCTCAGGTGTTTCTTAATAGAAATAAGCAGAATTGTGTGTCGTGGAAACAATTGTGCATTTGGGGGGCTGTGTGCATTTGGTGCATTGGTAGCAAAGATGGTGTGTGGGGTTGGCCCCATACTAAGTATGGCAAGGCAACCCCTTAGACCGAAACCATCCGATTCGTTCACGTATGCCAATCTTGGTCAAGACCTAGCTCATCCTCTTTCCATGACTGATCGAGTGATCAACTTTGGTGCAGGACCTTCGGCCTTGCCGGAGGAAGTCCTTATAGAAGCCTCCAAAGGCTTACTCAATTTCCGAAACACTGGTATTGGTGTTGCAGAGATATCACACCGTTCACCAGAGTTCGACAGGTTCATCCGGGAGGTCGAAGAGAACATGAGAATACTTCTCCAACTTCCTCAGGAATACAAGATTCTGTTTACTCAGGGGGGTGGGACTGCCCAGTTTTCTGCGGTAGTATTGAACATGCTTGCAAGGTACCGAAGTCGGGGCGGGGCGGCTCAAAAGCCTGCAATGGACTATATTGTCACCGGGTCCTGGAGTGATAAGGCGATGAGGGAAGCGACAAGGCTTGGGTTAGGGGAGGTCAATGTCGTCACTCACGCGCAGACCACTTCTGAAGACGGGAAGAAGACTTTTAACCATATTCCTGATCGCGACAGTTACAAAGATAATTTCTCGCAAGATCCGGCCCTCATTTACTATTGCGCCAACGAGACGGTTGACGGCGTCGAATTCAGCGATGATTTGACAAGCCCTACTTCATTCCCATTCGACAGCCTCGCCGACGGGGTCCCGCTAGTCGCAGACTATTCCTCTTCGTTCATGTCACGTCCCATCCCTCACATCGAAAAGCATGCAGTAATTTACGCGGGCGCACAAAAGAACCTTGGACCTGCTGGGCTGACGATCATCATCGTCAGAGATGAATGGGCGACCGTATCGGATAGCAACATTCCGCTGTGCTTGTCGTACAAGACTCTAGTGGACAGTCGCAGCTTGTATAACACCCCTCCAGTCTTATCGATATATATCACAGGTCTAGTGCTGCAGCGCATGTTGGAGATAGGAGGTCAGAACGGACGACCAAAAGAGAAAGCCCTCGAATACTACGGGGAATGCACCTTCAGAAAAGCTTCAAAAATATACGCGGCCCTGAAGGAAGGGGAAACCCGGGGGGTATTCAAAGGCAAGGTGTTGGAGGACTCAGGCAGCAGGATGAATATCGTTTTTGACATAATTGGCGGAGACAACAGGCTGAAGGAATTTGTGTCTGGAGCGGAACAGAGAGGAATGAAGGGGATCAAAGGTCACCGGTGAGCGCCTGTCTCTTGTATCAGTTTGTTAGTCGCTAACAATCAAATATATGCTGTAGGTCTGTTGGAGGCGTCCGCATCTCCCTCTATAATGCAGTAACGGAAGACCAGGTGGACAGGCTAGTTCGTTATATGAATGAGTTTCTGTAAGACGCTGGCGTAGGGCAAGGGTTCGACCTTGACAAAATTCACACTTGAAACATCGAAGTCGTGTTTGCTACTAAACTCTAGCTTCGGTTCATCGTCTTTTGTTTACCCCACATGAGAACAAGCGCACCTTGTTTAACAAGTCACTTTGCCGGAGTGGTTAACGGGATCGCCTGCTATCGGCACAGCGGTTGGGCTTTGCCCGCGAGTGTTCGAATCGCTCAGGTGACGTACTTTTTTCAGTCGTACTACGTACCAAGTAGCCTCCCCCTTTCGCGTGAATTCAGCTATGCTTGCCGCCAGTGAACTGGAGTAGTTGGCTGCCTTCCTGACTAGCAGCTCAACTGACATTATCGTTAGTCTTTCTTTCTGATGCTGCCTGACTGTGATTCATGATCAAGCTTTCTCTGGCAACGAATTGAGAGGCCAATATCAGTCTTCGATGGTCTTGGGTTACGACGTCGCAGCTGCACGGACGAGAACATGTCTGGAGTAAGAGCAAAGTGTCTATCCCGGCCAGATCACGTCAACTTATCACAGTAAAATGAAATATAGGTGTGCCCCATGGCTGAGTTGGTTACAGCGTCCGACTGTTAAAGACATCGGAAGGTCGTGAGTTCGAGCCTCACTGGGGCAGTGTTTCCCTTTTTGGATGATTTCTGGCATCATCCCTTACCCTGAACCACTCGGCACCCCGCGAAACACAAAATTTTTGCCGTTTTATTTCACATACCTTGCTTCTAGTACTATACCTACTTATGCGAGGTTGAACGGACGAAAATTTAGTTCTCTTGATCGTGAACGTAGCATTTGTCACCCTGCATGTCACTCGCTGGCTGGAGGCTATAAAGCGGGGCTTACGGAGTGTAGTGTGATACCTATCAGACAATGCTATCAGTCGAAACGCGACAAGATTTCTGAGAGGAGGAAAAAGAAAGAAAAAAGACTGCCCCGGTGAGGCTCGAACTCACGACCTTCCGATGATTCCTTAACAGTCGGACGCTGTAACCAACTCAGCCACGGGGCACATAATAAAAAGGAGATATATGTACATAATAGGTCATAATCACAAGAGAGTCGCTCTAAAACTTTTGGACAATTACCGGTGGCTTTTAACTTTTTTTGTGCTAGGCATCCCTGCCTCAACAACATCGTCATCCCGATCCCTATCATCTCGGGCCCCTCCGTTTCGTCTCCGCTTATTTCTCCCATTCGATTTCGCCTCTTCTTTTAGCTCGTTTACAGCCAACCGGCCTGCTTCATCTACACGCTCTTTCAAAAGCATCACCTCTTCTTTACTGGTTGGAAATAATTCGAGCTTCTTCTCGATGACTTTCTCTATACGTTGTAGTAGCTCGACATCGTATTGTGTGACTATCGTGATCGATTTTCCAGCTCGTCCTGCACGAGCTGTTCGTCCGACACGGTGAATATAATCTTTTGAATGGGTAGGGATGTCAAAATTTATCACCACATCCACGGATGGTATGTCAAGCCCACTGTGTCCAGTGGTCAGTTTTCCGAAGAATGTGTCGGAATATGGTGTCCATACCGACTGGCGACGTCAGTAGCTACAAGCACTTTTCGGCCGCCTGTCTTGAATTTATTGAGCGCTCCCAAGCGCTGACTTTGGCTGAGTTGTCCATGAAGGGGAACGGCTGGGAACCCAAGATTACGAAGGATTATCGATAACCTACAGTATGGTGAGAAGTAACACGCGCGGTACTCGGCGGTAAATACGTGCCTTTGGGCATCGTGTACCGTCCTGGTGAAAACAATGATTGAATTCGATGCCAGCTCGTTCGCCAGATAGATTAGGTAGACATCCTTCTGTACTAACGGGACAAAGAGATAGTACTGTAGTAGAGTTGATACGGTTTGATACCTAGAGTCGAATATCAAATCACACAGTGAAAGAAAAACGGACTGCTTACTTTGAAGAGACCTCGACTCGCACAGGATTTGACAAGCTGGCTCTTTGCAGTTTTGCAACCTTTGTAGTCATTGTCGCGGAAAAGAGATAAGTAGTTCTTTCCTTCGGTATTACCTTGAGGATTTGGTCGATGTCGGTACCGAAGTCCATGTCCAACAGGCGATCGGCCTCGTCCATGACCTTGATTGTGGATAAATGTCTACCGCGTGTCTTTTGAGGGTGATGGCGCCTACCAGAAATTTCAGATTTCTTAGACTAAATCCTTTGGTGTTCTGGAGATGATCGTTCAGGCGACCGGGCGTTGCAACAATAATGTGTGGTCGTTTTGCGAGGGCGACAGCCTGAGGCATTCTATCCATTCCTCCGATTAAAACTAAGCAACGGACTCCCATGGCTGCACCAAGAGACTCGAATTGCTGTGATATCTGGTAGGCGAGCTCGCGTGTGGGCGCAAGAACACAAGCAAAGAGTCCTCTTGGTTCTTCCCATAGCTTCTGTAGGATTGGCAAGGCAAATGCGGCGGTTTTTCCTGATCCTGTTTCCGCAACACCGATGATATCGCGGCCCTCGAGTGCATAGGGAAGAACCTGCTGTTGGATTTCGGTCGGTGTTTTGAAATTGATCTGGTCAAGTGCCTGGAGAAGCGGCTCGATCAGGCCAAGGTCCCTGAAGTTCGTTGTACTGGACTTGTTGGCTTCGTCCAGGTCCGGTGTTGGCATTTGGAACTGGAAAAGTATAGACGTCTGATCCTTCCCACGCCGAGTAGTAGTCACTACTTTAGTTCCCTTGTCATGTTGCACCTCGTACGCGACGATCATTCGCAATGACACGCCAGGATGTTCTTGTGACGTTCGCCGCACCCCCTTCTTTCCAGTCCTCCGATAGCTGTAAGCAAGTGATCACTGCTTTGCGTTCACAGTTACCCTTGCGCAACCTTCATTGGAGGCCTGTTTCCCGACCCAGTATACGTACTATACAAGAACTGGAAGTGACCTTGGTTGCGCTCGACTCTCTTCAGGATGAGCTTACTTCTCAAGTCCCTTTCGCTCTCCTCGAGAAACCCCTCCTGAATCTATGTGTAGTTACATGTGAGGGAAGTGTGCCTGTATCTCGAGATCGCTTTATTATTGACCCCTTGTGCAGGATAGTGAAATCTACAAGGCAGCAGTAAAGAAGCAGATTAGAGATTGGTTGATGTCCGTCTTGCCAAGGAAGCACCAGGAATGGCTCATCGTGCATGTCGTGCGTCCGGATACCAAAGTTGTGGACCGAAAGTTCTTCAACATGAAAGGTTCTCTGTTGGACAAAATCAAAGCAGATTTCAATGTCGACAAGCGGGACAGGTAATTCCGTGCGTTTATTCTGGTTTAATGCTGTTATGTAAAGTACTTGTAGGTGCGTGCAGCTTGCTTGGTCTGCTGGCGAGCAGAGTCCCGCTGTTTGGGCCGACCTCATAAGCAAGATCAAGGATGGACTACTTTCTGCCCTCGATAATGCAGTATCATCAAGGGAAGAAGAACTAAGGCGGTCTGAAAGTCAGCGTCACATGCCAGGGTGGAACTTCTGTACATATTTCATACTGAAAGTAAGTGTTCAGGTATTTCCTTCGCGATGCCCTGAGGGAAACGCGCGTCGCAGGAAAGCATCGCAACCTCGTATGAAGGGATAAATCTCTTCGAGGATGCACTTCAGCAGTATAACGAGCTTGAAGCTGCTTTTATGCAAGTTCTGAGGGAGAAGAATATGTCATGGTTTGGGAGTCTTGTCCATCCTGTTCCTGATGATGATTCTATGCCTTTGTTATCCACGTCCAAGAAACCTTATCGCGACCTCATCCTTGCTAACACAATCTCCGTCTTCGACTTGCGAGTGTATATCCTCTCAAAGCAATCTGCACTACTGAACAAGTTACGCCAACCTTCGGAGATCTGTTGGAAAGCTTTCTCGTTTCTAATCAGGTTTGGAAGGCGTTTGAGGGAGGTCGAGGTTAGGGAGCATATGGATGTGTCTGATGTCAAGTGCTCACAAGGTTTTACAGGCTTCGCTCCCTAAATACTTCATCGAATCTTGGACATTCTCTTCCGCTCTCAGTGTTCTGGACCAGTGTGATTCATGGGCTCCTTCGTGGTCAGAGATGGACCCTCTGTCCCTCGTGCGCCATAATGCGAGGAAAGGGGAATTGATTGAACTTGCAAAAAGCCAGGTGTGTGCTTGTGCTGCAGTAATGCATAATGATGTTGAACACAATAATAGCTTGATATACTCGGTATTGGGGAAGGATATTTACCCTCGAAGCCACCGTTTTCCTTGGCGTTACCGCCTCCAGTGTCGATGTCGGATTCGTCTATCCCTTTCGATAACAAGCCTCCTGACTACCGCATCAGTCAGCGCGAGATTATATCCGCTATCAGAGACAAGGAAGCCTTCTATGATTTGTACACCACCACTTCTAATCGCGCCATTGACATGTACGTGAAAGCGGGGAGAAGAAAATTTGCGCTCAAAATACATGGATCCCTCGCTGCCCTCGATGTGTATGCTCGTAATTCCGATTAATCGCTTTCGATATTGAGGGGTTCATTGCAGCCACCGGGGAAGGCTTTCCACCGCACTTACTATATTTTCGTCCCTTCCAGCGCATTATGCTCCTCACAAATGGACGTCCTTAGAGTCACTGATGCTCTCACGTGCGATCGACACGCATGTAGCATTGAAGAAACCCCGCGACCGCGAGTGGATCCACATCTTTCTTGCATTCCTCAAGACATACATAAATGACGGGGGCACAGAGCCGGTAATGTCTAATGAGGATATCACGGAATACATTACTGGACTTGTAAGCGTCCTCCATGAGGCAGCCAATGGACTTGATTCGGGTCATTTGCTTTACTCATATCCGGCGACATTGATCGAGAAATTCCCCTAGATCTCATCCATGCTGAGCATCCTGTAATATCAATCAACGTTGCGGGTAATGCAAACTATAGCGAAGAAGAAGACAGTCTTTCCCTAGGAGTGACCGTTCAAAATAGATTACCATGCGTGCGGACCTCGCCAGCCTCCATGTCGATCATTGACGTTTTGCCAGGATATCGTCATTGACGAAGTCAGGGTAACGCTCACAGGACAAGATGCCAATCATTTGAAGTTTGCGGCACGGATTGACAAACTCTCCCCTGGGATCAATCATTTGTCCTTGAGTTGTGCCGTACGTCACTTTGCAAAAAGCTTGCGCGGGTTTTTTGAACCAAAGACCGCAGACTTCATGTTGTGGTGTATATGTCCTTGACGATAGCGAGATCCAGATGTCTCGACTTCGGCTTCAATGGGATCACAAAACATCAGGGAATGGGACGGTGGTGTCGTTAGTGCGACTCCCACGCGACCCCCGAGGGTTAAATATTCAACTGCATCAGTCGCATAAGGGTAGGGGCACGTGTAATTTCCGTTCATCGATACTCACGCGCCGTTATGCAACAGTTAATCTTGGGGCAGTCTCCCAAATGTCGTTGGTGCTATCTACTGGGCGTAACGACATCTCCGTGGCGACTATAAAGTTGTCAGCACCTGGAGGGGTCAACTTTGACTACGCTAATGCTCGGGTACAAGATCCAGGTCAGCACTGATTCAGTTCTTCGATTGGCACGTAGTACAATGATATATCCGGTCTGATAGTAGTGGGAAATTTCGACTTTTCTGAAGATCGTATCAAGATCACTGGGGTCCCAAAAGACACTAGTGTAGCTATCTCGGTTCCACACACAGATGCTTCGAGATTTAGCGTGATAGTATGTTGAGATTATTCCACCCGAATGTTAACCCTGATAAAAACCCGATAGAAAATTGATGTTAAAGCGTCTTATAACACTATTCAGCAGCCAACGATTACACGGATATTGAGAAATTCAAGTACTGTTACTATGTCACTTCCCGTTGCGGTTAACGTCGAAGACTTCTTCCGTGGGAGAAGGTAATCTTCAAATATCCATCAGTGTAGATCGTCTGCATTTCAGTAACATCTTACACAGGCTGTTTTCGAAATTCACCATATCTGCCACTACCCATCAACATGTTCGGTTATTCTCAGTGAACCTGCAAGGGCCGTCTCATGGGCTCGATGGCATCAAGATTGCCATGTATCGTCCAAGCCATTCAATGATGGTGAGTCAGGTTTCTACGCGCTGCCGCACGGAAGTACCGACCCTTTGGAAGATAACTTCCCCAGAACATCCCGTTAATTATGTGTTCTCCATCGAATCGGAACATGGACCAGGTGCGTGACAATAACATTCGACTTATTAGACTCCAGTCTAACCGTCATTCAGTTATAGAACCCCTCCAATTGGTCATCGTATATCGCATGCTTCATGATGGTATTCTTCTAAATCTAACTACGGGTGACCGATTGATCAATAACACGGCAGAGGTGATTGCACTCGTACAGGAAACAATTGATAACATTCTTGCGCAGACGTCGCACAATGTCGCACAGGGTCGAAAACTAGCAATGAACGTCATCCAGTACCTGGAGGGTGAGGCCGCTTGGATCGAGCTGTACATCACCACGGGGGAACTTGTAGTACCCGACACAGTGGAAGTCCACAAGGGGTTTGAAGAGTTATTCACCTCCTTACAACAGGTAGTTTATTTATTTATTTCTATTTTTTCCTGACATGATTCACATCTAATTATTGTGTTTTGTTTCATCTCTTAGAAGCTTGCACACGGCAGGTCCCCCGCGGAGTCATCATGCCCGTGGCGGGAAATCAGGATCCCAGTGGATGTTCCGCAGATGAATGTCAGTTGAACGGTTTGTGATTCCGAGTTGGGTTGATCTGATGCTCCACTCCAGATCGTCGCTGCCTCGCGGATCAGAATCCACTTTAGCTCGTCTGGGATTGATGTTTCCCGCAACAAAGTAGCTCCCATCTACGCCGGACAACCGGTCCAAGGAACTTTGTCCATCAAAACGTCTCTCCATTGGGCAGATCCTGAGAGCAAGCGGCAGAAATTTGTTCTGCGCTATGATATCGAGGAGCGTATCAAAGATTGGCTTGTTTGCGGTCGGAAGCGAGGCGAATTCGTTGCTATGGTAAGTACGATGAGCGAGCATCGAATTGGATACTGCCACATGCATCATCGACACGAACACACAGGACGACGAAACTTTCAGCGTCCCTTTGACTCTAATAGCATTGCATCATGGAGAGTTGACCCTGCCTAAGATCGATGTTAAACCATTGGCATTTACGGGGGATGGCATGCCAACGAGTGTGTTGCCCAGTGTTGACACCCATCAAGTTCACGGGGCGGAAACAGTCCTAGTACTACCGAGAGGCGGGAGAAGCACATTCGTGGTTGGTATGGGATTGCAGGACGGATAATACTATTATGGCTATACACCAGATGTTTTGGCACGACTCGCTACTTTATTAACGTAATTTTTCAGTTTTCGAGTTTACCCTCCGTGTATCCAAACCATACGCCGAGGATGAGGGCAATATTTGATGCAAGCAAGACACTTGATGAAAAAGAGCTGGAAGGGAACACGTTCCATGCGTATTCAATCCCTACTATGATTGCTAGCCTGAGTAAGAGCTACGGATCAGCATCGGCGCGCGAGTCTCGGACTACTCACTGCAGGAGAAGTGGGTATTTTGTCCGTTGTGCCAAGAGTGGGAGTTGTTGGAAGTACCAAGAATAAAATTGGTAGTGCAGTGACCGAGCAAAGAGGATCCCAATTAGGTTGCACGTCATGAGCACGGTGGCAACGTCTACAACATCAGTAAGCGAGCATCGTTTAGCGAGTAGAGAAAGGCAGCTTTACAATCAGCTGATAAAGGTGAGAGCGTAGCAGGACGCATAGGGTAGCGGAAGCCCCTGCGGAGTACTAGAGCAACACCGCCGTCAGAACGACACCATCTAAACAGGCCGAATCCGACCAACGCCGTGGCATGTCCGATGAGTAAGCTTCGTGCCCACCCACGGCTGAGAAAAACGGGTTCGTCAAGGAATCGCCAATTGACTGTCCATTTATACATGAACACACGGGACAGATCAAAGGCGTTCTGTAAATATGCCCAGGCGTCTTGTGATAAAAACGATCGTGCGAGCAAGATCTGGATTGAAGACGCAACCAGCAGGTGACGCATGGTCATTATCAAACCCCGACGTTTGAAGAGAATGACGATGATACCAGGAAGGTACAACAACGCAGACATCTTCACGGATAATGCTAGGCTACACTTGTCAGTTCCACCCATACACGGCTCATTTGACATCCGACCGACCTAAACATCAGGATGCCCAAGTCGTCTGAGGCGCCTTGAAACGCCAATATAGCAGCCTGCATAAAGACTACAGACCAGCAGTCATTGAACAACCGCAAGACAAATATCGAATGCAGTCTTTTGCTGAGGGGCAAGAGCAAGACGGTCCAATTTGGAGCGCCGGCTTGTTGATACACGCAGCACATGAGGACGAGAGAAGCGATATACAATGCTCCATAGATTTGTTGTGCTAGGCCAATTTTTCGACCAGCGTTGGTTATCAGGTGCAAAATATGATGAATATGAACGTGTCCAGCAGGATATCTGGTTCAGACCCATCGCTTTCAACGAATCAGCTTGGGAGACTGACTGAAACTCGACTTACACTAGCGGACCGGTAGGGCCAACTATCTCAGCGTAATTCTGTTGTCCCTTCAAGTACAGGTCGATCTGAACCATGTACGTCTTCCAATCAATCTCTGTATCTGTATGTGGTGTGGTCACGCAAATGTAGGAAAATATGGACCTGACTGACACGGAATAAAGTGTATGACGAGCTGTGTAAGGAATGCATCTCCGAAGACGACCGCAGCGCAGAGAACCCAGAAATAACGTTTGTCAAAGAACAAGGTACAGAAAAACTGGTATCCTGAGCGGAAGAGAGCGACACCGTGGGGTGGACCGGACATCTACGACTTCCCCAGGACTTTGTTGTGCAAGGTCCTTTTGCTCCGGTTGCACGTTACCGACGCGGCGCTGGGTGAACCCGGAGGACATTCCCACGCTCTTCATATCCTACATTACCCGTCGTCGCACCCCCCTTTTGCGTTGCCATGTCTATCCGCGCCGTCGGTCTATCTCCTGCTCTTAAGCGGGCTGTGTTTGCACCTAAGCTCAGTGCGTTTTTTTGGGAGTGTTATGAGGATGTGTGGTGAATCGTTGACGCTGTCCTGAAGCTAGGAACCATGTTGCGTTGCGATCACTCACCCTCGTGAAACGGTGTGTCTTTTCGCTCAGAGTCACACTCAAGTTGTTGTACAAAAAGGAGCTGAACTTCGTTCGTCGGTCTCAGGGGCGTGCAGACGGAATCACTCCCTCCTTCCGCATCGGAAGGGATTCTGAACGAACAACGTCTGAAGCGTCCTTCGAGTCCCCACTTCACAATTTACCAGCCTCAGTTGACGTGGTTGGGTTCGATCGCCAACCGAGCGACCGGCGCTGGTCTCAGTGCGCGTGAGTCGTTCACTTGTACGTCGTACATGAGTATTCGGATTGAGGGCAGGCGACAGTTCTTTACGGATTTGCACTTGCATATCTTGTCGCGCCGGGCACGTTCGACAGCACACACGTGATCGCATACGCGGCGAGCTTGCCAGAGTACGTTAAGACGTGTGGCAAGGTGGTGCTCGCGGCGCCGTTTGCGTATCATGGATGGAACGGGGTTCGTCATCTCGCGTGGGACATGGGAAAATGTACGTCGTCTTTCCTGTTATGCGTCTTGCTCTGGTAGACCGCGGAGATTGATACCGTGGTTCTTTATCTAGTCGTGACTGTAAAAGGCGCGTACCGTACTGGGTATGCCGTACTCGCTGCGACGGCACTGTCGACCGTTTATCTCGTGTGGTGGTAGAAGCACAATACTTTAAATCGCAGATCCAGGTGTGGGTGGGGTCGTGGGTGTGCATTTGGCTGTCTTCCTTTCTCCACAGCTCGGAAAAAGAACCCATTCTGTATCTGAACTAGGTGTTATCCGGCCCTCGCTTCGGGCGGATAGATAATGGAGTTAATGATGAGACGACCATAAAGCTTTGGTCCGATATGCCAGTCCGAGCAAGATTATATACGACCCCCGCCCCCGTTCGCACCACCAATAAGCAGACCCACAACGACGCCAATGGCAGTACCTTCGCAATCCAAGACTAGCTCGACGTCCGACGAGTGTAAGGCAATAAGGGGGGCACGATAATCTCCACGTTTCCGTGGTACACGAACCACACTTCAACTTCCTTAATCCATGGCATCGACCATATATGCGTCCGTAGAGCTGTATCAATCATGGACTACGGGGATGGAATAATATCTGCGTGACCAAGTGTACCTGTCACTCTTTCTTTGTTCGAGTGTTAGCTTGGGCCTGCCGCAACGATACAGCAATATGTCCATATGAATCCCACATCAGCCAGAGTGGAATGACGACCCAGCTGTATTTGAAACGGTCATCGATGGTGAAATCTCTAGATAACGTGAAATCACTCACATCATGTTCATGAGCTAGGAATTTGAGTGTATACGTAAGTCCGCCCGTTGACACGAAAATGGGATATTGCCTCACCACTAGGTATACCCAAAGGTAAAGTGGGTTAGAACCATTCAAGTTGGGGTTTCCAGTCAACCATTCAGGGCAGAAAGTCATCCACCTAAGTTTGAGTCATCCGCACTTCAGCTTGCGCCAAGGCACAAGTCAACGAAAGGCTCACCCTCCGTACAGCTCAGCGGTACTCAAGACGATGATCCAGTAATGGCGAGCAGGGTCATTCTTTAAGGCCAGGTATAGAATATAGCAGCAAAGCGGTCCAGCACCGAGGACGGTCAGTATCTCGAGGGATACGACCGTCGGGTCTGAAACACCCCAGCGCGCATCCGCAAGGGTATACTCCTTCCCTGAGGGCATGCAATATGGGTCTATCACACCCCGTCGCTAACAGGCTGTACTCACACAGTTCTGCAAAGACACCCGTGCTGGTACTGACCGACCTGCCAAAAGTTGAAAGGTAAAGGAAAGAGCCCTCGAATGAAAAGTGTATCAATGCATCAAATGTCTTGATGAACGCTATTTGTCAACGGCCCTCGTAGGTTGCGTCGGTCCTCACTCACCAGCCAGATGAACGCAAACTTTTCCTGCCACCGCACATTTTTGGGGAGCAAAGTGTTCGCGCCTGCGGTTGCAAAGAGACCAATAGCAACAACTCCTGCGAGCGAGATGACCGAGGTAAGCGTAAATACGTCGTCTGGGGTGTTCATTTTGGTTGGGGAGAAAAGTGGGGGAGGAAGTGTCACGCGTCGCTCAGTGACGGCATGAAGGCACCAGTACCGGCCCGCGCATCTCACATGTAGCCAAGGCCGTCCGCTGCTAGCAACTCGGCGCGTTTCTAGCACCTCAACGGAAAACGGCTTGAGCACATCAGATTTGATGAGAAGAAGGCCGCAACCTAGGTTGAGGGTAACTGTCGAACGAACGAAAAGGAGGACCCCATGGCCATATGACGACATTAATAGTTAAGATCTACTCAACGACACCCGATCGTGGGTGCTCCAAGCCCAACAAGTACTGTCGGCACGATGGGCTCCCGGCAAATTGGTATCACAAAATGTAGCACCCGACGATAGGTCCACTTCAGCTGAGTACACTTCTGCGAGAACAAGAATTGTGAGGAACAGATACGCATACATAGTTTGCGATGGACACGTTTGGGGAATGCAATCAGGACAAACAAGGATTTAGGCGGCTTGGAGCAACAACCAGGACGGGCATCACAGGAAAAAAGCTACAACAGCGGAACGAGTACAGTAAAAGCAAGAGTGGGTAACAAGAGAAAGAAATAAGTGTTCAAGCCTTGCGTTGCATCAAGACCGGTGCCAGATTTTGTGACGTGTAGTCCATGGTATTGAGATGACGTGAAGGACTGTTTTGTCCAGATGGAAGTGGGGATTGCAGCCACCCGGGTGTGATCAGGCCACTGCCACCAGCTCCAAAGACGAAGCCGCCACTCAACCCTTCCATGGTGTCCGAATAGCCTGTTAAGACAGCTTTTGTCAACTATGGGGGGAGCAAACGTTTAACGTCAACGTACCAGGGACCAGCACATTGTCCCAAAAGTTATTGCTGAAAATATTCTCCATAGACAACATCCCCGATCCTTCGTCGGATGTTGGCACGGTAGCCATGGTTGGTGGGAATGTAGACATGTCTGCCACAGGACCCATCTCGCTAGTAAATTGAAAGTCGTCCATGCCATTCATTGACATCGTTGACCCAAACAGGTTCATGTCCGTTTGTCCACCTACTTCATCATCAACTACGACCTCGGGCTGTAGTTGGGATTGCTCTTGTTGGTGTTGTAGTGGTTGTTGCGATTGCTGCTGGGGAATATCGGTTCGCGCAGAGATGAGTGCGCGGAGAAAAGTGCTGTACAGAGCAGGAGTATGGTGGGGGTTGACGGCAATTTCTCCCAGAACCGTCGCAATGTCTTTCACAAGGTCAATGATCTTCTGTTCATCCTCAATATACTGCTTGAATTCCGGTCGTATCAACTGGAAATACTGTTCAGAGGGGGAGTACACTTTCGACACTATCATTTACCTTGAGCAAACTTAGCACGGCATACGACAAAAACACGAAGTGCGAGTCGGGAGAGTATTTGAGGAAGCCTCGGGGTACGAGTTCGTCACGTGCAAGGACGGCAACAGTCGTCGCTGAAATGTGGCATTTCGAGAAAAAGTAGGGGATGTCAATAGGCGAGTGTTCGATCGCGTTCTGAAGTCCAAAGGAATGTATGACCAGGGAGTAATAATGGAAGTAAAATGACGTCATCGTAGAAGCATGTTCCTTAAGAACCTCGTTATCTATGGTTGCAACAGACGGGTGAGATGGGGAACATGGCGCACGCAAGATTCTCACCTGTAATTGTCGGATAGACGTTCATCCGTTCGTGGAGCCAAGCGACTGTCTGCTGTTCAAAGGTCTTGATTACTAACAAATAGTCGCAGTTCGATTGAAGGCCGGAAGGGGTATTGGTGCCAGAGTACAACAAGTCCAAACTGCGAGACACGATACGTTGCAATTCCTGGCGGAAGATCCCGATTCATTGACCAAGAGAGAACGTGATAAAACTTGAACTCACAACATAGCTCGCAAGAGCCCGGTCGTCTGGTGTGCACAGCGGAGAACTGGTCCATCCAAGGACATTACGTATAATAAAACTACGGGGATCAGAATCGTTTGCGAACAAGTCATCAAGAAAATACCTACTCTTCCCGTATCGAATGGGGCTTGCCCATCTGGGCACTTGTACTGCGGTCGAGTGCGAAACACAGGAGCCACGTGCGTTCACGATTGTGCACTTCCTTGTCGCGGGCACGGCTTTCCGGTGTATCTTGGCTTGTCATGGTCGTCTTACGGTGTAAATTCAGGTCGGTAGCCATCCTTCAAGCACATCGTCAGATAATATGTACGACGAGACAAAAGATACCGACCGGATCGCCATTCCCAGAAGCAACCAGGTCTTGTCATACTCGTACCGCTCAACCGCACCACACCCCCACAAGGTGAGCAATAGGTAGGCCTGCACGATTTCAAGAGACTTATAGCCTCGAGCAGGTACACTAAAGGCGAGTTTTTGGGCAAGCTCTGCCAGTTGTGTGTGAAGCTCTGGACGGCGGGTGTAGAATTTGGAGGCAATAGCGCATACTAAGGAACGGTGAAACCCAATCCTCAGGAGAGAGAAGCAACATACTTGACGTAAGCAAGAAAGGAGATCTGGAACATACAAGAGATGGTGTATGAAATTCTTGATCCAAGAGATGACAATGGATCTGTCAATTTATCAGCCAAATACGAATGATACTGTAGTATCGACCCTAACGTTCATATGATCAAAGTAACTGATGGGGTTCAGATTGAGTAGGTGGAAACAGGAATGTAACAACAAAAGGCACTGACATGTTGAATAACGCGACCACTTCTTCAGTGCTCACGAAGCTCAGCATCTCCGGCTGTACTTGTCTCTCAATATACAGCCGCCTGAGGGGCAAATAAGCCATTGGGCCTGACGAGGCAATGAGTAGAGTGATACGCTAGTAGAAGAGATGATAAAACCTGGTCTAAAATAGTTGACGCTCGCGACACCAAGTCGATGTGGGTCGGAATCCGTTTGACGAGCAGTGAAGGATGTAATGACGCCATTTGCTCTCCGATTTTGGAGACTGGCTTCCGCAAGGAGACCCAACGGGTTTAATGGGTCATCGGGAAGGGAGTGAAATTTTTGAGAAGCTGAAGAAAGAGTTGTACTCTGCGGTGGATAATCAGGCTGCGGAGTCGGGGAATGCGATTGGATAAGAGCCTGAGTTTGGGCTGTATGCGGACCGGGCGATGGCGAACGGGAAACCATGCCCGATGTGACCATGCTCGGATTTCCGATGGACTTGAGGACCGTGTCAAGGGTTCGTTCCATTTTTCGAAGAGACCGTGTGAGCAGTTCGTGTTTTCTTGGGCTTGGGTTTAAGTGGTGAATATTTCACGAGTAATGAATGGTTGATGGACTTACTTGGATGAGCGCTTTCCGCGGTTAGACTCTTCGAAAATACACTCATGATTGCCTGTGATACAACGCTTGCAGGGGGGCCCTTGTTCAGCGCCGACGCATTTCATTTTTAGGCGGCGACAGACGGTGCACGCGCTAAAGGGAGAATGAGGGGAGGGAAGTTGGAAATGAGGTGATCTCACCGAGCGCCCCTGGTCGATTTTGGTTTGGGCTCGTCCTTGTCGGGGGTAGGACTAGCGCCGTCAGCAAGGTCATCAATGCGGGGTTTCTTTCTGGTGGGGTCGCCCATAGTAAAGGATGGTGGGCGCTTCCCGGTGGTATCGGGCGGCGAATAAGACATGTTTTCGGTCGGGGGGGTGCCGATGGTGTCGGATCCCTGGGAAGAGGGAGAGGAAAGATTGTTGGGAACAGCGAGGTGGGGCGGCATGACCTGCTGCTGTGACTGGTGTTGCTGCTGATACGAGTAGTAGTTGGGGAACATGGAGAGAGCCGGGTCGATCTGGGGGGAACGCGGCGGGTGCATGTTAGGCTGTGGGATGCCGTGCTCGTGGTGGTGCATGGACATGACGAAGCTGAGATTACGGGCGGGGTCGAGATAGTACTGCGGATAACAGGGGTCGGGAGACACGGGGATAAGGATCATCCTGAAGAGGTTCGACTGGACGATCGAGACGTACCTATAGCTGGAAGATATAACTAACTCGCTGTGCAGGGGTGGCGCGACGGACGCAGACACACAACCGAACTGCAATCCAGAACGTAGGGGCGGAGTTCAAACCACCCCGCCCAATCCCCGAGTTCATGTACGTACTTATCACCAGTACATGCATCTCTTCTGCCACAAGAATGTCTCCTCCTAGGTCCTGTTGCTCCGTCTCCAGATGCAACTTCTCCTCATCCTCAAAAAAAAACAGATATTCCGTCGAGATGGGACCTTGTAGGGCTTCAGGCACTATGCCACTGGGCGCAGGTCTTGCCCAGCCTCCAAATCAAGGAACATATCTCTTTCGGGTCGTCATCTCCGTGCACACGCAGCCGTCCGTCTAAATCGAGGTATGGTTCAGCGCTCAGCGCTCAGCCTTCGACGATCTCACCGAAACGGCAAGCTTACGCGTTGTAAATTGAGCAATGACTATTGCCTAATATCCGAATATCACTCTGTTTGATTGATCCCTTTGGTCTATTTCCAGTAGGAAGTTTGAGTCGCACATTACTATTTACACTGCCGATCCAACAGAGCGATTATGGAATCTCGTTTGCCATTTATATAAACACACCATTTCGCGCCTCGCTTTGATAAATCTGAAGTGGTCGCTCCAGAGAACGCTAGCAACTGCATCAACCACCGAGTGCTGGTTGGGTAAACTCTACGACTAAGTTGGTGACGCACTTCGACAAGGCTCCTCAAGTTGTCCGCTTTTCCGAGGACCACCTGGATTCTTTCTAGCAATTGCCGACTTACTCGAACAGACCTATGGATGAACTGTTTCGGCTCCTGTGGTGTGATTTTGGTCCCGCTCGGACAATGGCAGCTGTGAGCCACGGAAGGGAATTAGGCAAGGCAGACACGACTGTTTGAATGAAGATACCACCCGAGAGAAGCTTGTTTGCACTCGAACATCTGCAAGGCTCTGTGAATCCTGTCCTTCATGGATCACGACTTTCCAAGTTCCCTTCTTCACTTGGACCTTTTCTCTTTGACGATCAGTGCCCGTGACGCTGATACTATTCCCAGACCAGGCGCGGACATAGTAGGAGATGGCCTGCGGATATGGTAAGTAATCATATAGACGGGTGCCAGTGAAATTCAAACCATATTCTGATAGTACCATGTTAAGCTTGTGAATACAGATCCTGAGCAGCTCGTCAATTGGTCAAATATTAAACATCCGCCCTGCATTGCGTGTTGAGTGTATTGCTCGCTTGGTACCAAATTTCGCATCCCATCCAGATGCTGTATAAAATCTTACCCCATCAAGGAAGCCTCAAGTTGCGACATACATGTTTCAACTTTCCACGGATAACTGTAATACTGGTGGTCCGGGGCTCAATGCAGGATCCGTTAAGCCGGTCATCATATGGCGTCGTGGATGCATCATGACGCATATGAAAGGATTGTTTCCCCACCACGGTGTAGTACATTTTCCTAGGTGCATAGGATTTTTCTGGCAAATCTCAAGCTTGTACGCTTAGACGTTCTTGGTTGCCAAAATCTTGCTGATGATGTACATTTCTCATAATGTGGGACTTCCTAGCAGTTCCAACGCATGAACATGTGTATTGTATCAGCAATCGTAGGGCCAGCTAACGGAGATCTTATCATGGTGAACGAGGAATTTACTCAAGCACTTTCCTCGGAATTTCGTTTCAAAACTTCTTCCTCTGGTATCAGCCATCGTCAAGAGGCCGTTATCTGGTTCAATGCACGTTGCATGACCCGCGTAAGCAGTCAATTTCATTGAAGTTGTTCGGATACATGAGAGCTAATGATATCGGTCAAGGCGCTCCACTTTTGCTTCACTGTCCAATTCCGCGTGGCATTGAACGGTGTCTGGCGATGACGATTAGGGATTGTGCTTCGTTCTATGTGCTTGAACTCATTGACACCGTCCCGGTGGTTCGCCATCGCAGGGAACTAGGTTGATTTCAGGGATGTGAGACATCTTTTGCCGTTGAGTGATTAGGCGACCGTTTACATGACATGGCCAACCTTACCAATTCATGATCAGATGTGACCGCTAGCCTCGTCCAGGACCAAAAACGCACGAATGCCCGCGTCTCACAATCTAATAAACGAGGGAAGAAACTTCCTCAATGGCTTTGACTCAGAATTCTGACACAACCATGGATCTGTCGGGTAGTGCAGAACGTGGCGCCTTGACAAGTCTTTGTTTGGGTGTTGATTGGCTGGCAGATGCGGCGGCCTGGCAAACGCTGAAATAACGGTACCAGCATTTTAGGCGAGGTTATCCCTGAAGTGATTAGTATGGACTGACTCACCTGCTTCTTGGGAACAAACAAAAGCGCCACAATAGTAAGTAGCAGGGCGTTCAGGATGAGGTTCACGGTTTGATATTTGATTGGCCAACTGTCAACGGTCGGGTCATCTATGCAAACCAAGAGTTAACTATTGCATACTATGTCGTCACACATTCGTTCGCAGAGCCCGAAGAACTTAGGGACTTACCTGCCACTAGTGCAAGAACGCAAGCTCCTGGGTGCTTGCGTTCAAGATGAATATTAATATACATAAGTGATTACCACACAGTCCACCAGGATATCGCTTTCAATGTGTGATCAAGGTGACATTCAAGCTCAACGCGTCCCTACCCCCAACCGTCATCTACAACGTCGAAATGAGCAACCACGAGTGGATTGTACTAAAACAAACCATCAAGTTCGGAACCGCGATCAACGTCGGAATGGTTCAAACGGGGTTTTCATTTCTAAACGGGACTTGTTCTTAGATGCCCCACAATCGCGATAGGTAACGAGATCGAAGGGTCTTTCATTTAACGGGGGTATGTAATGTCTGTTGATACCTCTACACCCATTGGGTAGGGGTGCAGATCCGTGGGGCAAAGCGACCACCAAGAAGCACGCTGCGAAATCGAGATATGGTGAGTGATCTGAGCGTAGGAAGCAAATCCACGCAATGTCAGGATGCAGAGAGCCAAGAGCTGGATAACTTACAAGGTCGGCACGGAACGTTGGCTCCCCAGACTTCCGGGTGATGAAAGAACGTTCAATGGCGAGGAAGGTCTTTCTAATTGTCCGAAAGGGAACAAGGCATGGTCGGCAGTTCGGCAGTGTGATGCCGCGAGGTCATGTTCCTCTCGGAGATTGAAACGGCACTTGAAAGCGGCTTTGCTTGGGTTGTGCAGGCACGGTGCTGATGCGCGTTCACAAATACTCTCCTCTTCCTCCATCATTTCTTTGACAGGGCCATGAGCCATCAAGCACGTCCCTCGTTGGTGCTGGCGCCATCAGTAAATACTACCACGTATGTTTTTTCAGGCTTTCGGGTACGTGTTCATGCGCTAACGCGTCGCTTCGTGGTCCAGCGTGGTGACGACGACGACAACGACGACGACGTATGCCCCTATACACCTACCACCGCTTCCCCCGCCAGCAGAGCCTAAGGATCCGAAGGACTACCCCTTGTTACATGCTACGCTGCCTACATCTCTGCGGAAATTCTCACTCGTCTTTCCAGGAGGCACTCATGCTACCTTCCGAGACGGTGAAGACGGCGAGGAAGAGATGAGGGAGGAAGAGCCCGCTGCAAGCGGGGTCGGCTGGAGGATGCTTAAACCGGAAGAAATGGGGGAACAGGCCAAGGTAGTTGGCCTTGTCGAGGCGGTTGAACGCTTTGGTAGAAAGCGGTCATACGGAGCTGACATCATGATGGAGGGAGTGGAACCGACGATGGAGCGAGAAGCGCATACCCCTCCCAGGAAGAAGGCGAGACCTACACATATACCTCTGATCACGACGATGAATGCCGCGGCACCCCCTTCACCTCTTCCATCCCCCCATGGTTCGCCATCACCACAGGCCATCTGGCCATCTGCACCCCCAAGTGGCGCTTCCTCACCGCAACCGCAGCCCCCGCTTCAACCCGATCTCTCCCTCACAGCGCTCCTGACTCTTCCATCATTATTGACACATTTCACAAATCTGCCGCAGCAGCTGCAGTCGCATTTTCTGCTCACTCTTTTACGGCATTCTCCGTTACCCGTTCTGCGGACTCTGCATTCTGTTTTAACTCCAACCTTGGCGCGGGATTTTTTGACCCTCCTTCCCCCAGAGCTTGTATCACACATTCTCAGTTTTCTCCCCTACTCAACGCTTGCGCGAGCTTCGCGAGTCTCGAAATCCTGGCGTGCAATCATTGATTCGGATCCGGTGCTCTGGAGAGACCTGCTCAAAAGCACAAAAATTTGGTTTGGAGGTGATAGTGAACGAGCGTTCGCACGCTCCATCTGCGCTCGTCGTGCGGCGGAACCCCGTAAGATTGCATCCACTCTCCCCCTTCCTCACCCCTACAAACTGCTCTTCAAATCGCGACACCTTACTCGGACACGTTGGGTAACAAACGAGATGCCAAAACACCATACCTTCCCGGCCCACGGAACCTCCGTGGTCACCTGTCTACTGCTTTCGCACGGACGTATCATATCAGCATCGGATGATCACTCGATACATGTTTATTCAACTGCGACAGGCGAGCTTCTGCAATCATTGGACGGTCACGACGGAGGTGTCTGGGCTTTAGCAGCTACCAAAGATATCCTGGTCAGCGGTTCCACTGATCGCACCGTCCGCATTTGGGACCTGGCCACTGGACGATGTACGCATGTATTTGCTGGGCACACGAGCACCGTTCGTTGCCTTGCTATCGTCAAACCTGAATTAGTTGAGGTTGAGGGAGAAGGTGGTGTTATCTCTCGGGAGAAATGGCCCAAACGATCTGTGATTGTGACAGGAAGTCGTGATCACTCTCTACGAGTGTGGACGTTACCTCGTCCAAGTGAGCCTGAATATCGGTGGATGGGTGCCGATGATACTGATATCGAGTTGTCCGAGGTAGGCTGCTTTTGCTGACGTTTATCTATGTCTCATGTGTTTTAGGAGGACATCGATGAGAACCCGTATCATAAATTGCATCTTGAAGGTCATGATCATGCTGTTCGCGCCTTAGCCGCGCGTGGTCGCACTCTTGTGTCTGGCAGCTACGATTGCACTGTGCGGATATGGGACATTGTTACGGGTGAGTGTAAGCTGATCTTGGTTGGCCACACGCAGAAGGGTGAGTTATTCCGTGTTTCATCCTTGAAGATCTCTCGTGCTCATGGCATCTTTAGTGTACAGTGTCGTGCTGGACCTCAGCCGGAATATCGCCTGTTCAGGGTCTATGGATGGGACTGTTCGTATCTGGGATTTACGCAGTGGGCAATGCCGGCATACGTTATCAGGTCATACCTCTCTGGTCGGGTTACTTGGCCTTTCACCATCTTTTCTTGTCTCTGCCGCCGCCGATTCCACGCTGCGCATATGGGACCCAGACAGCGGTGAACTACGCCACACACTCGCTGCCCACGCAGGTGCCATCACATGTTTCCAACACGACGAGTTCAAAGTTCTCAGCGGGTCCGACGGAACATTGAAGATGTGGAATATTCGGGACGGGACGGTCGTGCGAGATTTGCTCACTGGGATTAATGGCGTGTGGCAAGTTGTCTTTGAGGGCAGATGCTGCGTGGCAGCAAGTAACCGCAACGCAACGACTATGCTCGATGTCTGGGACTTTGGAATGGAGGGCGATGACGACTGGATCGGAGAGCCGCCTGGTGGAGTATACGATGACGATGCGGAGGATAGTGAGGTAGAGGGACAGGCAGATGCCGATGCAATGGATCAAGATCAAGAAATTGACTCATCGGAACAGGCAGCGGGGCAAGGTGGACCGCTCCGTGATGTTGATGATGACTCCACGCGCATCCCATCTGACACTGAGGATGAGCCCATGGAGCGAGGAGACGGTGTTGGGAGCTCGAGGTGGGCCAGAAGGGCATCCTCCCGGCAAACTTCTCAGCGGACCAGGACGCTGGCAGGGGAGGGTACAACGAAGCGGAGTAATCTTCTCCCTGTGATAGACGGTATACCAGCACGTCTGCCAACGAACGAGACACCGACGAGGCCGAGGATACGGCCAGCCGCAAGAAATGGCGGCAGACGATAGCATTCTTGCTTCAGCCGCACAGCTCGAGCTAATGTTTTGCAGGACGTTGTTTCGTTTTCCCGATTCATTCGTTATGGGTACAAAGTAGTGTGTGAAATAGACTACTGTTATGTAATAACTTAACTGACTCGTCTTCGACTCGAACCACATCGATGGACTCCTTCGACAACTTCCAGTACGATTCCGCCTCCTCGTATGGCGGCGCTCACAGTGTGGTCGACGACAACTCATCCGTCTACACCGCGACCACCAACGCTCCAGTCGATCTCAGTGGTCTTTCTATCACCGACGATCGCTCCGTCGTGTCCTCTACGGATCGCAATGACCACTCCTCACGTTCCACGATTGATGAGGACTTCGATGCAGTCCTTGACGATTTGAAGGACGAAGGTTCCGTCGACCTTCCCCCTCATGCATGCAGGTATGCGAATGCCTCACCTCCAACGTATGTGACCATACAGCTAATCGCCTGCATCTAAGCTATTGCGGCATCCACTCCCCTGCTTCCGTTGTCAAGTGTCTCATATGTTCAAAATGGTTCTGCAACTCTCGTGGAAACACCTCTGCGTCGCACATCGTTAATCACCTAGTGAGGGCCAAGCACAAGGAGGTGATCTTGCATGCCGAGAGCCCCCTCGGCGAGACGACTCCAGAGTGTTACAACTGCGGTAGCAAAAACGTTTTCATGCTGGGTTTCATACCTGCGAAGAGCGATACCGTCGTCGTCTTACTGTGCCGGTATGGCAATATGCCTTGTCCATCTTCGCTTACTCACACGCGCGTCCAGTCAGCCCTGCGCGGCGACCACCAAAGACATGTCGTGGAATGCCGCTCTATGGGCTCCGTTGATCGACGACCGATCTTTCCTCTCCTGGTTGGTCAAACCTCCCAGCGAGACCGAGCAGCTTCGTTCCCGTCAGATCTCGTTCAACCAAATCAACCGCTTAGAAGATCTTTGGCGTGAAAATGCCAGTGCCACCCTCGAAGACTTAGAGAAGCCTGGTGTCGATGACGAGCCGCAATCGATCTTGATGCGATATGAAGATGCTTACCAATACCAGAACATCTTTGGCCCGTTGGTCAAGATAGAAGCAGATTACGACAAACGACTCAAGGAGAGCCAGACACAGACAGATATCACTGTGCGTTGGGACCTCGGTTTGAACCAGAAGAGGGTGGCTTGGTTTTACTTGCCGAAGCTCGAGAGTGGTGAAGTGAGGCTCGCGGTGGGTGACGAGTTGAGGTTGAGATATCAGGGTGAGCTGCACAAGGCTTGGGATGGAGTCGGCCATGTCATCAAAATCCCGAACAGTACGCCACTTTTTACAGTTATGTTCCTCACCTGTTGATCTCGTCCGCAGATGTGTCTGATGAAATCGGATTGGAGCTTCGAAGAACGGAGGGGGTTCCCACAGAACTCACCCACGGGTTCTCTGCCGATTTCGTTTGGAAGTCGACCAGCTTTGATCGAATGCAACTGGCCATGAAGACATTTGCGGTGGACGAGAAAAGCGTCAATGGTTATATCGTAAGCACGGATTGTGTCGATTGAGCGTTGGGTACTACTGATACATGGAAACAGTATCATAAACTCTTGGGTCACGAAGTGGAGCCCCAAGTTCTTCGAACCCAGATGCCCAAGCGTTTCTCTGCTCCAGGGCTCCCAGAATTGAACCATTCTCAAATGTATGCGGTCAAGAGTGTCCTACAGAAACCACTGAGCCTCATCCAAGGCCCCCCGGGAACCGGCAAGACAGTCACTTCTGCATCAATCGTTTACCATCTGGCGAAGATGAATCCTGGCCAAGTACTCGTCTGCGCACCCTCGAACGTTGCTGTTGATCAATTAACGGAGAAAATTCATGCCACGGGGTTGAAGGTAGTGCGCCTTACAGCCAAATCCCGCGAAGCTCTGGATTCAAGTGTCGCCTTCTTGACCCTGCACCAGCAAGTCGCGAATAGCACCACTCACGTTGAGCTTCAAAAGCTTATTCAATTAAAGAATGAGCAAGGCGAGCTGAGCTCAAACGATGAGCGCAAGTATAAGACCCTCATCCGCCAATGCGAGAAGGAGATCTTGGGCGCAGCAGATGTGATTTGTTGCACTTGTGTTGGTGCGGGTGATCCAAGGTTGAGCAAGTTCAAGTTCAGAACGGTTCTGATTGATGAAGCGACTCAGGCTGCTGAGCCAGGTATGTCTTGCGACACTCTTCTATGGACAGACATCTGAACCTCCGTACCAGAATGCATGATTCCTCTTGTCCTTGGTTGTAAACAGGTTGTCTTGGTTGGTGACCACCAGCAACTCGGACCAGTCATTATGAACAAGAAAGCCGCACGCGCTGGCCTCACACAATCGCTTTTTGAACGCCTCGTTGTCCTGGGCAACCGTCCAATTCGACTTCAAGTACAGTATCGCATGCATCCGTGTTGCTCGGAGTTCCCGTCCAACATGTTTTATGAAGGCACGCTACAGAATGGTGTGACTGCACCTGAGCGTCTTCGCAAGAATGTTGATTTCCCCTGGCCTGTTCCTGATACTCCTATGTTCTTCTACCAGAACCTGGGACAGGAAGAGATATCGTCTAGCGGGACGTCGTTTCTTAACAGGTATGTCGCACTGGAACGTTCCCGAGATGCATTTATACACTGCACCGCTCATAGGACGGAGGCCTCAAACGTGGAAAAGATTGTCACCAAATTCTTCAAATCTGGTGTTGTCCCCGCCCAGATTGGTATTGTTACGCCATATGAAGGACAGCGCTCGTATATCGTCAACTACATGCAATTCAACGGTTCGCTGAAGAAGGAGCTGTACAAGGAGATCGAAGTTGCGAGTGTGGACGCGTTTCAGGGCAGAGAGAAGGATTATATCATCCTTAGCTGTGTTAGAAGCAACGAGCATCAAGGGATCGGTTTCTTGAACGACCCTCGACGACTCAATGTCGCGCTCACTCGCGCCAAGTACGGCATCGTCATCCTTGGAAATCCAAAAGTCCTGAGCAAGGTAAGCTACATGAATATCACGCACAGATGGATTACTCAGCGTTCCGTCTACAGCATCCCTTGTGGCATTACCTTCTTACACATTACAAGGAAAAGAACTGTTTGGTTGAAGGCCCGCTTAACAATCTTCAACCAAGCATGATCCAGTTCAGTAAGCCCCGCCGCACCCTCAAGATGGATTCGTTCCGCCGACACGAAACCAATGCGCGCGAGTATTTGCCTAGCAGTGGAACTGGACGCTCTGGTACCCCCAGCCGCTTTGACGCTAATTTCTATCGAACCCACGATGCACTTGCCTACATCCCTTCCGATGTACAGTCCTTGCGCTCACAGGCGACCTACTCGTCCGGTCTCCCTATGTTTGCTGCTACTGGAGGTTTCCCCCCTGGTATGCCTCGCGGGCCTGGTGGTGTGGGCAAACGCAGTGCCTATGGAAGCTACGCCAGTTCGATCATTTCTCAAGATGCTGGCCCGCCCAGTAGTGCCAGTATCGGCGGTAGCAGTCTCGGCGGGTCGCTGGCCTACTCTCAATCGGATCGCCTTCGCAGACGTGGTTCGTTCTCTTCCGTGGCTGGGACGGACATGGGAAGTCTGAGCGGATACGACTACAAGAGTCAGGACGGGACGACGGACGTGGACGACATGAAGAGCCAGTACACCGGGACTCAGTCTGGTGTCACCGTGTTCTGATGCGTCGTGGTGGCGCTGACTGCTACATCGATCCAGTGAAGCTCGATAGGTTTGAGCGACTTCCATGGCTCGTTTTTTTCCACGTCTGGCCGAACGCCGGAATGCACTTTCCTACGGAGGTGCGCCTCATGGCTTATCGTCACAATCAAGTCTCATCCTAACCCCAATCACCTGCGCTCCTTGAAATTTCCGCCGCTGCTGTCCGGACGGCAAGATGGCTCGTCTCGCTGGCAACTGGAGGAAGTGGCCCGTGTTACTCTTTTCCCGGCCGGGTGTTGTCATCATGCTCACTATGCTCCAACTATATGACGAGTG
This sequence comes from Pulveroboletus cf. aberrans, assembly GCA_038094155.1. Lineage (NCBI taxonomy): Eukaryota > Fungi > Basidiomycota > Agaricomycetes > Boletales > Boletaceae > Pulveroboletus > Pulveroboletus cf. aberrans. Next base: position 33,763 of record JBBPTO010000020.1, on the reverse strand, counting down.
CTATGGCTACCCTACTGTGTTGATAGAAACCTTGCTGTATGGATGATTATGAACGTAGATCCGCGACGTTTGCTGCGGTCGCCGTGGTTAAATGAATGATGCGATTACAGTAAAGAGTAGAAGCGTAAACACAAATGTCGTCAACCCTGCAGAATGTTGTCACAATCAAAATTACAGTCATGCTTTGCGCGCGCCCTTTCTGGGGCCAGCAGAAGTATCGTCGGAAATGGCTCTCCGATGTGATGAAGGGGGCGCTGACTGAGCGGTGTGTTGTATCAGCAGAGCCTCCTCTGCTGGCACCTTGCGCGCTTGCGTGAAGAAAAGCTTTGCGTCCCTCTCCGCAATGTTCTCGATGTAGTACGTGTTCCCTGAGGTCAGCTTTACTAATGGGAATCGTCGAACGAACGGGCGACGGACGAACCTCGGGGAACGAGAAACGTGCCGCCGGTGGTGATGATGAAACTCGTTTCGTGTATGAAGACCGACACAGCGCCTTGGATCACATAGAACACCTGCAAATGGAGTTTTACGAAATGGAGAAAGAAAGACGAGTGCTCTACGAACGTATGTGTTGTCCTTGGTGGACTTGCTCGGTTTCTGGCACTTGGGCGGGATGTGGATTTGGCCGGCGGCGATGAACTCGCCCTCGCCAAAGATCTTTTGGAAGAACCAGTTGCTGTTTGCCGCTGGTTTAGGTTCGATCATGTTGGCCATGAACGCAACGCCTGAACGGGACGTCCGAGTGAAGTCGGTGAACGCACTCGTGGTTACAGGAGTACTTACGTCGCGAGACCTCCTCTTGCGTGACGTAGTCGATGACTATCGCGTTAGTCTGCGTGTCTGCGTCCCAGCCCTCCTCGGGATTGAACGGAGTGTCTCTGCCTTTGGTCTTGGTTCGGAGTGTGGATCCACGCTTACGCTTGCCTGCCTTGCCGAGAGGTTTGGGTGGCTCCTGAGGGATGCGGACGACTTCCTTGATCTGGGGGACGAGAATCAAACCGGAATCACGCCGGCCATAGACGACTTTCTCTTGCCGCCACCATTCTAGGGGCTCGAAACGGTGACGTCGGCTACGTCGCACTCCATCTGGGGTAGGAGAACCTGGAATTGGCTGAATGAACAGTTGGGATGTGGGTGAGACGGTACGCACGGTCGACAGGGGTTTTGACGACACGCTTTTCTCGCGGCTTTTTGGGCTTTTGAGGTTCTTTTTTGGGCTTCTTTGCAGGCGGGGGATCGTCGTCGTCGAGACCGTTCTCGAGGTCTTGGAGACCCTGTGCGATATCGTCTTCCATCCCGTTTTCGTCTTCTTCCTCTGGGGGATCTGCTCTCCGCTTGCCCTTGTCGACTTTGCTGGAGTGTACGATGACTGTTTGCTCCACCTCCTCTTCCTCAGCTTCGGGTGTCGGCGATCGAGGTGGAGTGACGTCGGGTTGTGGAAAGTCGTCGAATGCCCCCTGGTTCACGTCATCGAGGTCGGCGTGTCCATTCGCGGGGAAATGGGACTGCGGGGAGCCGGACGTGATGGGACGGCTCGAGTACGCGTTTGTAAAGTAGGCGAGGGGACTCTCCTGAACGCCTGGGAGAGATGAGTGTGGGCAAGGCGGGTGGTGTGGGTGCTCACTGTCTGCAAGGTCCATGGAGATCTCGCCGTCATCGTCTACGGGGGGTGCGATGGAGACGCGTTTCTTGATGCGGGGGGGTGGACGGTCATCGGCTTGTTTGATGAGCTGGTCAAAGGGCTCGAACTCGTCCGAGTTTCGGTCAACGTAGGCGACGGCGAGGCCGGTCTTCTTACCGCGTGCGAGGTCGTCTGCGCGGAAGGGAATGTGCTGCCTCGGCGGACCCCTGCGCACGCCGAGGGACGACTTTCTGCGGTTCATGACGTGTGGGAAAAGACAAACAATGGATCAACTACGGTGCTGGCATCGCCGACCGGAGCAGCGCGACCGCCGACGGCCGCTTCTTCCCGCCCCGCGCCTTTCTCGCCACCGCGTGCGTTGTCAGCTCCTGCACGCTCCGGAGCGGCGGCGCTGCTGCAATGTACGCCGCAGACCCCGGCCGGTGCGGGTTGCTCCGCGAGTGCGACTGCTCTTCCCACACCCTCAACTCCATCTCCACCTTGGCCGCCTTCAGCCCCTGTCTCCGTCCCACCACCACAGGCGAGCTGTTCACCACCACCTTTTGTGGCCGCATCATCGCCTCCCCCGTCTGCCGAGCGTCGTCCCACACCACCGGCTTCGCCATCCCAGCCTGCCCCTTCAGCACACGACCCGCCATCCCTGCAAACGACGCCACGTAGCCCGTTATGTTCTTGTCCCTTCCCCTGTCCACGTCCGCCAGACGCCCCTTCCGCTCCCTTGTCATCAAAAACGTCTGCAGAGGTGAATACTGTGCATAACTCAGCCCCCCGCAGCTGTGAGGCAGGTCTTCGACCTCCCGACTCCGTCTGTTCGACCGCCGCTGTTGCGAAAACTGTGTCGCGATCAGGTCGTGCCACGGCGTAGACGGCTTGCTCAGGTTGCTGAGCTCGTAAGACGTCACCTCGCCCAGCTGCTCCCGAGCGGCCCGCTGCCTGACGAATGCATCCCGGCATGCACGTATCTTGTCCAGATGGTTTGAGAACTCCTTGCGCGTCATGCCTTCCAGGTCACGAACGTATGGCCGCCGCGAGTCGCTCTGCGTTTGCGGAAGATAGTTGGAATTGACGAGGTTCTCCCCTGCTCCATCCTCTCCGAACCACGGCTCCTGCGGTGTTATTTTGAGCTCGTCCCAGTTCTTCATCCACAGCCCTTGCGGTTCCGCAGAGTTCCATTCCGTCTGGTACTCGGGGGTGTCCACCGTCTTCACCGTGATGTACGCCCCGCGCCGGCGGAGAGGGAGGGGCCGTTTGAAGCCCCACTGCCCGCGGTGGGCGTCGCCCCCATGTGTAGTGTAGACTTGGCTGATGCGAGGGTCAAAGGACGAGAACTTGGACTGCTTGAGCAGCGTCCCAAACGTCGACCGCGTCAGCGCTGAAGAAGGCATCTCTCCAACACGACTGCTCAACCTTTTTTTTTTTTTTGGTGTCCACCGGCATTTTCCGGCAAACTACTTAAACGCGCGCGCGCGAACCAATTTCAACGACGACGTCCAAATTACTGTCTGTCCTACTAACCCCAGGGACGGACAGTCCAGACAAACGTCGCAGACCAATGTCGTCTCAAAAACAATCTTTGCTGACGTTCCTCCCATCGGTCGAGGGACCAGGATGCGGGATCACCTGGGGATGCCTACACTGTTGTACCAGTAGTAGTCTCACCGAAATCGTAAGTGTCGATTTTTTTCATCACTCGTTTGGACGCCGAGGATGAACATCCTGGTAAAAGAACACATCCCGCCCGCGAGGGTCCCTCCGTGGTCGAGGGTGTCGTCCAAGGTTCCGTAGGAACCAACGGCAGCTGGAGGTGAATGGGGAGGTAAAGGCGAGGCTGAGGCGTCCCCGTCGCCGATTCATAGAACTTGGCTAACGACCTTCCTTTCTAGCGGTGAACTTGATGGAACAACGTATATTAATTTGTTGCTTGACATGTATTTTCTACCAAATGATGACGAGAATTGGAAACTGAATGCGGCCGAACGGCGGGTGCGAATGGAGTGGGGATTTTCATTGACACATTTCGTTATTTTTTCGCGCGCACACCTCTGCGCACTCGCATCCAAAAACCAACACGCGTCTACGGCTCCGCTAGGCCCATCCTCCCTTTTGACCCCCGAGCACGACCCTTTTGCTTGGTCGACTCCAGTGCCCGTGGATTTCACCGCTTTCCTGTTAACAGCACCCCCGGGTCGCGTCTTTGGAGGTGAGCCTCAGCTATTTTTTTCTATGCCAGTTAAATCGACCGCGACCGCGCCAGGCACCTAAAGTGAACACCGAGCGTGATCTGTCGTCAAGTTCAGTCTCACATGAAATGTACCACCGCGCCTATCCCTCAGTTCGTTCCGTGCCCTCGTCCTCTAATCTCTCCGCCACGTCCTCGCCCAGTCCGCGCCTGGCACCGCTCCTCCCGCCCGCTGCATTAGAGAACTCCAAGTCGTCAGGTCTTCCACTCAACCAGTCTCCTGTCGACGTGTCACCAGAAGTTCACGGGACGTCCAAACATGCAACCCTCTGTGGGATGCCCTTGAAATATGTATCGTGAGTACCATCCGTGTCCAAGGTCGCCTCGCTGAAATCCGGCCCCCCCCCCCAAGACTTGTCACCTTGGCAGTGCAAAACGCGTCGTTGTCCATAGTGATGCACTATTCACGGATTTCTACACCGCCCCACCTAGCATACTCTCCCGCCTCAGCCGTCCTGCTGGGGGAGATCCTCAAGGGTACAATCTCCTTTCTGATCGCGCTCTGGAGGGCCAAGGATGTGGATCTACCTTCGCCTTCTCGCAGGCCTTTCTTGTGTTTCCTTTGTACGCTCGCTCCTTGGTCCGTTCCCTTCCGTCAAGTGTGCAGTGAGATCTTCAGTACCGACTGCTGGAAGCTTTCCATTCCTGCTTTGCTCTATGTCGTGCAAAACTCCCTCCAATTCGTCGCCATCTCGAACTTGCCCGTTGCCTCGTTCCAAGTCGCATACCAGATGAAGATTCTCACCACTGCCGCCTTCTCCGTTGCACTTCTTCGGAAAAAGCTCTCGTCGACAAAGTGGCTTTCGTTGTTCTTCCTGGCGATAGGCGTCGGCATTGTTCAAGTTCAAACTTCTACTTCGAACACTGGCCCTCGAGAAATTCGCGTAGGAAGCGCACACGACGCAGCACCCCTACATATTCACATCATGAGCCCACTCAAAGGCTTTGGTGCCGTCACAGCCGCTTGCTTCACATCCGGGCTGGCCGGAGTTTACTTTGAGATGGTTCTCAAGAATTCAAAGGCCGACCTATGGGTACGGAATGTGCAGCTGTCCTTGTTCTCCCTCCTCCCCGCGATCCTCCCCATTCTGTACGGCCCCCACTTCCCCACATCCGATGGTCTCATTAGCTACGTCTTCCGCAACTTTGGAGGTTGGGCATGGGCTACGGTCGTTGTCCAGGTCTCAGGGGGACTGATCACGGCAGTCGTCATCAAATATTCGGACAATATTCTCAAGGGCTTTGCCACGTCCATCTCCATCATCCTTTCCTTCCTTTCATCGGTGGTACTCTTTGACTTTCATGTCACCCTCTCGTTCATCATCGGAGCTTCAACCGTGCTCGCGGCCACGGCAATGTACAACCAGCCAGCGTCCAAAGAGCCCTCCATATCCAATTCCCTGAGCACTAAGCCATCATTTGCGGACCTGCCCCTGGGCAAGAAAGACCCCATCCTTGGCGAATTTCCCACCAAGAAGCCGTCGCCGTTTGGGAGCCCTCGAGCTATCGCGTCTGCCCTTGGACTGAGTGACAAATCGGGGCCTGTGGTGGAGAAAGAGTATTTCTCTGAAATGGAATCCACGTCACGGTATCTCAACGCGCCTTACGGCTCGCCCTTCCCATCGCGCACTCCCACTCCTCGACCAGAAGAGCGACTGTGATCTGCCATGGACACCGAACAATCGAACTCTTTACAGTACGACTTCTAACGTGATGACCAGATATACCCCGGTTCCACTAGACGTTTGCAAGCCTATCTACAACTATTGCTCGGCAACACCCCTGTTGCTTAGTATCAACAATCCCCAGCAAGCGCAATTTATTTCAATTATATAACGTTGTTAACGCCTCCGACGGTTCCCTATAGCTTTGCATCCATTCCTTTTTCGCTGTTGTCAGGGCCGTGGGATCCTCGTGTGTCCTTCGGTTTCATTCGCGTGTGCATTCTTCTTGGTTTTCCTACCTTCAACTTTTCGCAGGTTGACGCATGGGACAGAGAGTTACCCCCGCTATTCGACGCACGAGGTCCTGTAGGCATTTGATGACACCCTTCCCTAGAGTAAGATGTTCGCTGGCATTCCATTCTGATGTTGGCTGTAATATCCTTTTTACCTTGGACCAAAATGAAATACACCCAACCCATGCGTACTGTGTGATGAGCACCGCCACCTGATACACGGACCATGCAGACCAACGACCTGTACAACGGGCGGGAGGCAGAAGTCATAGCCCAGGTGTGTGCGCCGGTCTCCACGTTGTTCCATTTTCTTGACACCGCCCTAGTTTAATGACGGCTATTCGTACTCCAAGACGAAGCTCGACGCAAGCCTGCGCGAGTTGGTGCTCGACCGCAAGACGGTCAAGTCTGTCAAGAGCCAAGTGGCGGTGAAAAAAGACGATGTGGACGTCATCGTGCGTGTCTCGACACGAGACTGGAGTCGTGCTGGATCTGATCCGCGTGCGGCCAGGTCAAGGAGTTTGACGTGTCGCAAGCGCAGGCGGAGAAGGTACTCTCTGAGAACGGGGGTGACCTGGATAGAACGCTGCGCGCGCTGGTCGCCAGCTAGGTGGTACGACTGCTCCTATTATCGTACGGTCGCTGTATTCTATCCCAAAGGCAGACGTTGTATATTGCGTGAACGGCGTGCCTCCGTTACTTGTGCCGTCACCACCATGTCGATCGACCTGGAATGGCACAAGCTCGACGCGTCGCTCGCCAACATGCTCGTCGTCGTCCTCAACAGACAGCTCGCGCACACCCAACGCCCCTCATTCATCGGCCCTGTCGAGATCACCGGCCTCGACTTTGGCACGAACGCCCCCGACGTCGAGCTCGTCGACTTGCGCGACATCCACCGCGACTTTCTCGAAGACGACCCAGACGATTCGGATGTCGACTCGGGGCTGGACAATATCAAGGTCACCGAGGGCGCTCGTGCAGACGAGGAAGACGGGTTCGAATGGGTGTCGAGAAAGGTAGCGCGCCGGGGCCCGCTGGCGGAGGACACGCTCGCATACCACCCGCTCCCGCCGCACGTACGGTACGGCCGACCGGGGGCAGATCTCTTCGCGTCGACGCCGGCGCTGTACCCGCGCTCGCCCCGGGACGTGTGGAGCACGGGCTCCCAGATGCACATGAGCATGCCGAGCCTGCCCGTGCGCGGCAGCAGCGGCGACAGACCATCCCGCGCGCGACCGTCTTCAGCGGTGTTTCCCTCCGAAACGCACCCGTCCTCCCCCGGGGCCGGCTCCGTTTCGTCCGCGGCCGCTCGTCATCCGACGACGAGACACGCATCGCCCGCGCCGGGCGGGTCGTCATCGGACCTACCACCACCGCTCGATGGAGATCTCCAGCAGCAACCGGTGCGACCCGATCTCCAGCTCCATCTCCATCTGAACTGGCACTCGAATCTCCGCTTGACCCTCGCGACCTCGCTGCTCATCAATTATCCGTCCCCATCGTTCATGTCGCTCCCCATCAAACTCTCCGTGATCGGTCTCGTGTTCAACGGTGAGGTCGCGGTGGCGTACGAGGGCAGTCGAGAGCGCGTGCACGTTTGCATATTGGACGATCTGGACCCGTACGGGCCTGCATGTCGGCGGGAACGCAGTCAGACGAGTACGCCGTCGGACGTGGATGATGATACAGGGGGGAGACGGCAGGGGAAACCTCTGCCAGTCGGTCAGCGTCTGTTGCCGTCCATTTTCATCGAGAGCGAGATCGGTCAGGCGGACAAGCATGTGCTGAAGAACGTGACGCGGGTCGAGCGTTTCATTCAGGACGTCATACGCAAGACGCTCGAGGAGGAGTTGGTGTTTCCAAACTTTCATACGCTCGTCATGGGTGATCAGATGCAATAGGTGAAAATACGACGTGGGTGTACGATGCATACATGTCATACGAGCGATTTGCTCATATATGGGCCATCCAGCTCGTAGCCAAGCTTTCGATAATAATCTCGCGTGCCAACCCCTGCAGACACGACGTCAATGAAGTTGTCTGCCGAATGAACAACGGCTTACCCGAAATTACAGCCAATTTTACACTTCCATGCTCCTCCCTTGCTATCCGTTCTGCTTCCTCCATCAGCAACGTGCCAAAGCCCTGATGTTGAAACTTGGTCGGATCACGACCGTGCACCGGCACCGCCGTCCCGTAGACGTGTAACTCTCTCACTATACTCGATCCACCCTCCGCACCTTCCTTACGCACCAGCTCTGGCCTGAACGTGCCTTCGTCTGAGCATTTACGGAGACGCAACAGCCCGACGAGAATGTCTCGCTCAGGGTCTTCATAGGACAGGAATGTCTCCCATCCACCGTTCGCCGAGTAGTCCCGACGAAGGAGCTCCACCGATTCGGGTCGAACTTTATGGTGGATCTCGTGAATCTGCAGACGAGACGAGTTCGCGCATGCTAGCATGACGGCATGAAAGGACCTACGCCGACTTCGCGGAAACGTACGTCCCGGCATTCCGCCCCAAAGTCTTTCATGCGATTGAGCGCAAGTTCTCGCAAGTTGCCAGAGTTTTCACAACCGCTCGTGACGAGAGGGAGTGGTATGTCTCTGTAAGCCGATCAGCGTTGTTCTAACCCAAGGAGGATGATAAATTACCTCTGGACCCGGTACACTCTCGTCCACGGTGGGACGAGCGCAAGAATACGAGCGACGACATCGACCAAAACGTTGGGCGTGTAATTCTTGTATCGTCCTGTCCGCCATAGTTCGTACAAACCAGTCCCACGAATCACCAGCGTCGGATATATTTTGAGACCGTCGCTTCTAAAAGCAGGGTTTTCGAAATACTCTTTGAACTGTTCGAGATCCCTCTCGAGTCCGACGTTTGGAAGATCGGGCATCATGTGTGCGACGACCTTGAAGCCGGCATCTTTGGCGAGATGAAAAGACTCGGACACCGCGCGAACGGTGTGTCCACGATTGGTGTCCCTCGCGACGTCTTCGTACACGGACTGTACTCCGATCTCTAGACGGGTGCAACCATAACGAAGCATCTGACTGCAATGATAAATGCTCAGACATCGTCCTCTATAAAGGATGGTTATCAGGCTTACCTGAGATGAGGCCGCAGGCAGTAGTCTGGTCGTGTTTCGATGGTGATACCGATCGCTTTCGACTTGCTCTGCTCTGAGTAACGAACTGCTTCATCGACATCCAGACCTGTGAAACCTGAGAGTGCATTGTGCAGCTGAGCGATGAATTTTGTGCGATAGTCCTCTGGCATGCTCATGAACGTGCCACCCATGATGATAAATTCGACCTGGAAATAGTTCGAATGCACGTCGACGGTTGAACATAAAACTACACAGACCTTGTCGACGCTGTGACCGAGGGCTTTCAATTGCTCAACCCGACCTCGGGTTTGTTCGTACGGATCGTAACGGGCTCGAATGGCACGCATGCTCGTGGGCTCGTAGCCCGTGTAGCTTTGCGTGCTGTAATCGAAATCGGAGTCGGGTCCACCGGGGCAATATCTGCGGCGTGTGTCAGCGGATCGAGAACGGATCGTTTCCAACTGTTAGCACGCACACGCAGATGTTGCCCGTCATGGCGATGTGCGGACACCGATGGGGCTTGCACATGACTGCCACCACCGCGATCTAAAGAACGAGACGGCGTCGGCATGGGACGAGTCACGCAACGAACAACACGCACCCCGCTCGCCGTGCGGATCGGTCTGGCGCGGAGCTTTGGGAGGAGCGCCTTCTTGTAGTCGTCCGGGATTGCGCTGATGATGTCGACGAGCCTGGGAACGCCTCCAAAGCCGAACTTTTTGGACATCTTGGCGCGGAGTTCGTTGAGGGAGACGGTTTCATTGGTGTCGTGTGCTCTGATCAGCTCTGCAGCGATCGCTGAGGTGACCCGTAGGAGGATCTCGGCCTGGGAAGGGCCTGTGAAAGAGTGAGTCTAGTCGTGGGCGAGAGTATGAATGTTACCATCGGTTTTGGTCCCGACGACCATGCTGGAGCCGAAGATGATCTATCTGCTTCGGAGGTGTCACATTCTACTCCGGTGTCACACATGCTCAATCCCGTCCGACGACGGCCTGGACGCTGGAGATGCGCATTCGTTCGAAACTATCATACAGTTCCAACGAAGGGAGACAAAGGTATGCTATAACCCATATCATTGAGTCTTTTCAAACGTCCACGCAGTCGTAGTGGCCATGTCTGGCGGAGTCGACTCTTCCGTAACCGCAAAGCTCTTGGCTGACCCATCACACGTGAGTCCAGCAATCGTTTCTTGCGCTATCGTTTCATCGTGTCCGAACTCAGGGATACGACCTCTCTGCAGTCTTCATGCGGAACTGGGACACGCGCGACGAGTACGGGACGGACGACGGATGTGAATGGAAGAAGGACTGGGAGGACGTGCAGAGAGTCTGTCGGATGCTCGATATACCCGTCAAGATGGTGCGTTGGCATCTTCTGTGCCAACCAAAGTCGTCTCATTCAGGAGCAGATCGACCTAAGTCGGGAATATTGGCTGCGAGTCTTCGAGCCATCGCTGAGGGACTGGGCTTCAGGACTTTCGCCGAATCCAGACGTCTGGTGCAACAAGTGAGGGCAGCTTGTGCCGTGTGACTTTCTTCTCACATGGACTACGCGAGAACAGGGAAGTAAAATTCGGTGCCCTTTTGCAAAGTCTTACGAAAGAGCCCGCATTTTCGAACGCATGGCTCGCAACCGGTGCATTTGCTCTCCGCACTACATTTCCTGACAGCCCTGACCAGTGCCTTGATAGGACACTATGCTCGCAAGACCTGGAATCATCTCTCTGGCCCCCGTCCAGTACTCAGGAAACCCTTGGATTTGACCAAGGATCAAACGTACTATCTATCCTCTATCTCTGAAAAGGGCCTGTCGCGTGCCCTGTTCCCTCTGTCTCAATTGACCAAGACCGAGGTACGGAATTTTGCTACCAGGTGGAGGTTGCCGACAGCAACCAGAGACGAGAGCATGGGTCTCTGCTTTGTTGGAGAACGAAAGAGATTCAGTGAATTTATCTGCAAGTTCTTTCCGTAACCCGCTCACTGCCGTTCTGACCTTTTGCAGCACAATATATCGTACCCCAGCCCGGGCCTATTGTGAACATGGCCACTGGGAAGCAGGCCGGCATTCATCAGGGACTCTGGAGTTATACAATCGGCCAAGGGGCTAAAATCAGTGGTATGCCTCAACGAATGTTCGTGGCCAAAAAGGTCCCAGAGACGAACACCATCTTCATCGTGCCAGGGGCGTAAGTCGTGCAATTCATCTGCGTGCCGTTCCACCCAATGTTTTCAGTGATCACCCAGCGTTGTATGTGGACAGCATCCGTGTTCGCGATTTTGGTTGGATATGGGCAGACGATGAACCTAGAGAAGTATCGCAACCCTCTGGTCTAAGTGCAAGCGTCAAGTATCGACATTGCATGACGGACGTGCCGTGTACTGTTCATCGGTACGTGGTCTCACGTCCTTGTTCGATCGTGTCATTGATGTCCTATAGGGATACGCGGGGATTATACATCGTCTTTCGTACATCCCAGAAGGGCATCGCCCCGGGTCAGATTGCCACCCTTTATTCTGGAGATTGGTGTTTGGGCTGTGGAATCATTGATGAGGGTGATCGGACTTGATCTGGTAGTCTACTTGTCATCGTATCCCTATGCTTGCCTAATCAGACAACTCACGCTCTCCTCACCATGAGAGCAGTCGTGCAGCGCGTCAAGTCCGCATCCGTCACCGGTAAGGAATGCGAACCGCGTTGAGGTCCACTCGTTGACGCTTCGCAGTCGATGGCAAAGTGATCTCCAGCATATCCAAAGGACTCATGGTCCTGGTCGGCATCGGAACCGGTACGCATACGTGTCGACCGTCACCCTGTAGCGTTAAACAAACGCAAGACAGACGACACGCCCGCGGACGTCGACGTCCTTTCCAATAAAATGTGATCCGACGCGATGTCGAAATCCCGGATCGAAAGCTGACCCCCGTTTGCGATGCGACAGACTCTCCCTGCGTGCCTTTTCGGACGCGAACGATGCGATGTGGAAGACGAGCGTCAAGGACATTGCGGGCGAGATCCTCTGCGTGTCGCAGTTCACGCTGCTCGCGAACACGACCAAGGGCAGCAAGCCGGATTTTCATCGGGCGATGGTGCGTCGTCCCTCCAGGATGTGTGTCGATCGCTCATCGTACGACGGGGACAGTCTGCGGAATCGTCACGCCAACTGTACGGTGTGTTTTTGGACAAGATGAAGCAGCTGTATGTTCCCGAGCGGATCAAAGGTATGGCGCGGGCTTGGGGATGGTGTGGACTGACGAGACATTATTGCACAGACGGTCAGTTTGGCGCTATGATGGACGTGAGCTTGACGAACGAGGTATGATCGTGGTCGTCAGGCCAGCGATTTGCACTCTGAATCGGCCGGCTTTAGGGTCCCGTCACGTTCACGCTCGATACCAGAAAATTCGAGTATGTCACGCCTTCCAACGGTAGGAGCGAAAAGGAGAGGGTCAAAGGAGATCCGCTTAGATCTGTGATCACAGCTTCTGGCGGGGAATCGTAAGTGGCGGATCCCCGAGACGCTGGTGTCTGGGATGAATGAAATCCCACTGGAAGCACATCAGAGTCTCAGGCGGCAAAGGATCCACCATCCTCGTGCTCAGACAAGAGGGGAGTACTGGCGATGGGACAGTATCGAATCACAGCATTCCACTGACTAGACCGACGATGGCCTTGGTTCTCCAACGGACCTTTCTATCTGCCCCTCTCCACGGCCCTGTCCATCGTCGCAAGTTATATACTTCCTCGTGCAGAGCTTGCTGTAATGCTGGCGAAGACGTGACCATCACAAAGGAGAGTTCGGTGTCGAGATTCGCGGAGCGCGAGTTGAGATTCGTCGAGCCGAACATTGTCAACGATGGGTGGCTGTCTTTGGAAGGGGATAGCCAGATGCCTGGAGAATGTGAACGTACCCGTGGCGAGCGAGAGCGAGGGAAGCTACCTTTGGCATGGTATGTCCAGCCTGGTTGCTCCCATTCTGAAAGGGTGACAGCGTTGTCGCCTTGATCGGGTAGACGACCGGCTGTACGAACTGCGCGCATGAACCTTTGTTCCAGTAGAGTGTAGCCCTCTGGTATAAGAGCGGAGAGTCCACGGGAACCGTAGAAACCATTTGCCTGGGATAGATGAGCAAGCGATGGCAACGGTGACGTGTGACGGGACCTTTGGACTTGCAGCAATGACCTCGCATGAAGCGGGAGAGTCGAGGATCATGTCTTGGTATGGTTTGTAAAGGCCGAAATAGCCGCTGGTCCAGGTGATGGCAGGGGAAGGCCCGTAGTCGGAGGTCTGAGAAGCCAAGTGATCGAAGAGAATGGACAAGGTGCGCTCTTCCTCACGGATGTTGAACTGACCGCCTTGAATGACGGGAAACAGGACGGTGTCCTCGTTAGGGAAGGAGGAGGTGCGATGGAAAGCCTGGAATCGGGCAAGTGCATCGTGGACCTTGGACTGGATCTTCCAAGGCTGTATGGACGGATCGGGCCACTGTATTATGGGAGCGTCTGTGCGAGGCGACGACAGGGTATTGTACGAAAAGGAGGCCATGAGACGGAGAAAAGAGAAGCAATAGTCGGCGAGCCTGGGCTGAGCGTTGAAGAGGAGGTAACGGTCTTGGCGGTTGGTAAAGTAGGATCTATTGAGGTTCGCGCTGTGGCGGGAGTGAGGGGTATGGCAGGGGAGAGGGGCGGGACTGACCCGGTGATGATGACGTCGTTGTCGGCGCCGTATATTTTTGGGTGCCAGGTCCCCCAGCCCTCGTTGAAGCGGGGAGGGGCGACAGAGCTGGCGAGCTTGGGGCTGCGGAAGAGGGAGAGGTGGACCCTGTTTCCATGGGCGTGGAGAAGGGGGAGGAGGGCGAGGACGGGGGAGGAAGGGCCGGGGCGGGTGGAGCGGTTGTAGTCGAGGGTGAGGTGGAGGTGGAGACGGGGGTTCTCGCGGAGGGCTGTGTCGAGGGACGCTAGCTGCGTGGGTGAGCGGACGGGGACGGGGACGGGGACGGGACGGGGAGGGACGGACCAGCTGGTGCTCGGACGGGCCGATGTAGAGGGAGGAGAGAAAGATGCGCCGTCTCGCGCGACGGAGGATGTCCTGCCGAGGGGGGTCAGCATCGGGCCGGGCTACGGGGAGACACGCACGAGCAGACCGGCGTAAAAGGCGGGCGGAGAGTCGAGCACGCGCACGGCCGCTGATTGGAGCGGGATGGCGGGTTGGACCGCACCGAGCAGGCGGAGGAGAGACATGGATGACTAAGCAAGCTGCACCCTACCTCCATGGACGTTCTGCCCGCCCCGCCTCTCCCCGGTCCGTGGGGCTTCCTCACCTCGGGCTACATCGTCGGCCTCATCCTCATGGTATCCCCGTCCCTATCTTCCACGCGTACACGCTCACTCCCCCCAGGCCCTTCTCATGCATCGCATACAGAACATCGTCGTCCCTCGCCCCCGCGTCCACCGCGCACCGTCCCGCTTCCTCCCCGCCCTCCTCTGTCGTGCCGTCTTCCCCCTCGATCTCTCTTCTTCCCTCGTCCGCCTTCTCGTCCGTCTTCCCTCCCTCTATTTCCTATTAAAATCCCTCCTTCTCTGGACCATCATGCTCGCCCTCACCGCGAACGCATTCCCCCCCCGTTCCTCCTTGCTCCTGGCCCTGGGCTCGTGGGCAGCAACGCGCGACACACCTGCCCTCTGCTGGTTTACGTTTTGTTCCGTCTGTGGTGCCCTCTCCGTCGAAGCACTCACCCATGCCTTGGAAGGCGCAAACAACAGCGCTTCTCCATTTAATCTCGTATGCCCTCGAACCGCATGTTTCGTATTTCCCCTGCTCACTCTCATCCAGTTCGGTTATGCCTTTCTCTTGCATATTTACTCCTCCCCTTTGACACATGCCACAATACTCCAAGGCCATCCCTCCCGTCCAGACAAGCACGTCGTCTTCACCATCATCCTCCCTCTCTTACAAGTCCGTCATCCCCCCTCCTTTTCTCCAGAGAAACTCACACCTATCCTAGCTCTCCATCGTACACTCTCTCGGAATAAAACAAGCCTGGTCCAATCACCGCCTCATTCCTTCCGCATTTGTATCCACCGTTGCCCTCATTCACTTCCATTGGGTTCTCTGGTTCTCCGACTCCACTTACCCTCTTCTAAACTACATGCCCTGTCTCTTTGAATCCGTTCTCCTCTTCCTCACCCTCCTCGCCATCTTTCTTAACGCCTTCACACAGGTCGTAGCAGAAGGTTCCGTCTCCCGCCCCCTATTCGGCCACCACGCCGTCCTGCTACCAAGGCTCGACGAAGACTTTTCCATCGCCCTTCTCCGCATGGGAACAGCCAGTCTTGAGACTTCCAGCGTCACAGGCCTTGGAAACGAGGTCGGCGGCGTTACCCTCATGCCCCCTAATCTCGACCAGCCAGAAACAGATGTCAGCACCGTTTTGCTTAGCCGCTGCGGCGTCTCCTCCATTTCCCACACCCTCCAAGGTTATGGTAAGAACCGCAGAACTAAAAAGGGTTTCGCAAACGAAATCAAAAACGTCAAACCGACCACCAACGACGGCGATCTCTGGTTGGACCTCGCTTGGTATCGCGAGTTTATCAGATTCATTGTCGGTGTAGCCCGCTTTTTCAAACGAATGTACTTGCTCTCCCGGGACTTTTTCAGAAACCCCCGCGTGCACCCCCTGCCCTCTCCAGCTCCCGAGGACGCCAATCCTCTGGATGAGGAAGAGCACCCAGATGACCAAGATGTCTATGGTAGGTTTGTTCGCGGAGAACAACTCAGCGACGACGAATGCGATGAATACGAACCGAGCTTGCATTCTCGTTCAAGCTCGTTCGCGTCCGCTTCCTCCACATCTGACAATGCAGAAAACCCCATGTATGATCGTCAAGTCGAAGCCGTCGACCTGTATGCAGACCTTTCGGACGTCACGTCGACATCCGCCGCTTCTCATTTATTGGCCCATATGACCGATCATTCGTCGTCTCCCTTGACGCGGCGACGTTTCAGCCAATTGATATCCGGATCTCCATCCGCCTCACATCAGCAGGACAACGTATGGACGGACGTCATGCAAGCACGGAGGCCTGTTGCCGTCATCTCACGACCCGAAGAATCGCGCGACGATGCTCGAAGGAACTGCGTGATATGCACGGTGGAGCCGCGCCAGATCATTTGCTGGCCATGTCGGTGAGAGATCTTTGGGGTGTGTCATCCAAAGCGCGATTGACCCTCGCAGATGTCTGGCCCTGTGCGATGACTGCCGGGGAAACCTGGCGTCGCGCTCTTCAGTCTCAAAGCATACCTGCCCGTGTTGTCGGACTGGGTAAGACTCGCTCATTCTCGGTCAAAACTCGTGTCTGATGTGGCGATCGCTAGCGTGGAAGGATACTCCAAGATATTTATCCCGTAGGAGTTTTAGCATGGGACGTTGTCGCATTTCGTTCGGAATGATACCCGCACCATGTCATGTATCACGCATTTGTACTTAGATATTCCAACTGTGAGACTGCAAATGTTAAGTTATTGAATGTAGCGACTACGACAACGAAACCTTGCGTCTGAGACGAGCATGCGTCCGAGATAAGAGAAACGCCCCAAGGTAATATTTCCTTCAAAGCATAAACTAGCCAGTCTAAACCTGGCTCGAAGAACCCACTGAGAAAGGGGGCTAGAACGCGCAATAATTTACGCCATCCAAGACCACCAAGCTTGCGCCTAGCCAAAAACCGCATGGTGCACATGGGCCGGCGGCAGGCACTTACGGCTAGTTGTCCATGGATGGCAAGATTCGATGGCGCGATACGGTTTCAGGACCACTCTATGACCGTGTGAAAGGCCCCCTCGAAGGACATGAACGATATTACCATTGGCGTGGGGAGGGGCCCGGAAGGCTTCGTTAGCCGGACTTGGGTCTTCGTTGTGCGAGGGCATCGCGCCTGGCGCCGACAACCTTTGTATGGAGTCATTCATTATTCCGTCGCAATGCTACCCGATGGACTCGACTGCGACAGCACGACACCCCCGTCTCCCCAAATGGGTAACCGGGCCACGGAGGCAAGCGGAAAAAGTCGAACCATATATTCCTGTCGTCGCTCGCGACGCGCGAGCCCGTCACAGCCCCCACCCATTCGTCCAACCCCGTTGTTTCGTCGCGCAAAAATCGGCTCGTACAAGGGTCTTGAGTCTCGGGGACTCGGTCTTCAGCACAGCAGTTTGTAAATAGTCTCCTTTCCCCCCTGGATGCGTTCGGTTTAGTGTATGGACCGCGAGGTACGATCTTGTCCCCTCGTTCGCAAACTTCCATATCGGTTGCGAACCATGCAAAATGCGATGCCGACTCGGGTTCGGATCGGGTTGGACGAGCGAGTAAGAATTCGAGCATATGGGCTGGGCCGGGATCGGGGATTAAACGTGACCCGAACGAGGCGAACGTACATGTTCGGAGAAGCTCGACGCTGGTCGGGTTGCCGTAGCAGCTGGACTAGGCAGCTCTTAGCCTGTTCGCGACGCGAAATCAGCTGCGCGATCTTGCGATAACGTGAGCGAGCCTCTCGACGTTGGTACGAGGAGGGTATAGTGGCGCTCGTAGGGCACTGCTGAGCGCCCAAAGTACGCTGATTGCATCGCATCGCATCGATGATCGTGTGTCGTGCCTGCCGAAAATAACGTTTCGATCGTCTATGAGTGGACGAAAGACGGGGCGAGACGGCGACGGGTATCTAAGCGACACGACTGACGGCGTACGCCGCAGCGGGACGGCGAGCGCGGTGCACGTGTACGGCAAGACGGACGCGGAACCCAATGACAGGACGATGTGACCATCGATCGTGGAGGTCGTCCTATCGAATACTAGTGCCAGCGGGGCAGTGTCACGGGCATCTGCAGATGCTGATCGCAGCACGTGGGTGCACGGAGTAACGACGTTGCGGCCCGTGAGTCAGCAGAAGAGGTTCCATGCTGTGCACGTATGTACTCAGTATTCGAAGGATTCGGATTCGGAACGCCGGGGCCAGCGATGGGCTGTTTAGGTACGCAGAGGTTGCCAATAACTTGCGGTTAAAACGGACCCGGATCGGGATTTGATGACGAGGATGGTACCTGTGGCGGTGTGTGCGTGTGGGGAAAACGCGATCCCTCGATCGGCATATCCATATCCAACAAGTTCGAACAAGGACAGATGGGCCGCGACACATGCGAAAGACGGACCCGACACAACCGCACCTCCGACTCGTCGCGGAAGGGCTTTCGTGGATGGCGCAGGCCCGACGTGGCCGGTTGATTTGACGCCTGCCAAGCGAGGGAATATTGCTTAGGGAGGAATAAGGTCGTGCCGGCTGTGTGAGATGACACATAGCGTGATTACACGATCGGAAACAGGATGCCGGGCAGCACACGCAGTTGAGGAAAGCAGGGTAACAACTGTATTCGTTGAGTACTAGAGCGACACGTATGCGTAGATTATGTACCAGGTGCGAAAGAGTGTGGTATATGTCAAAAAATATAGCGACACCACGATTTAATCGGATAGGAAGGGGGAAAGGTTGGCTATGCCGTGACTTGCGCCATCGAGTAATGATGGCACTGTGAAGAACGATGGTGTGGCTTGTGAGATGGCGCAGAAGGATATAATTGAGACACAGGAAGGGGGAAAGCCTGAATTAGATCCATGGTAGATGGGACAGGCCCGGACTGTTTCAGGGGTACTTGGACCGCTGGACTAGTTGGGTCCACGTTCTCATGGTACATTTTTGGATGCGTACCATAGGGAGGATCGGCAAGTGTTTCGGGGGTGAGGGGTGCAGGAGAGCTTCCAGAAGAAGACGACATGGGGCTGGAAGGATCCAAGTCTGGGCAGGCGTGGTTTGCGAGGCAATAGGGTGCACGAGAATGGGGATTGAGATGACGGCGATGGCCGTGAGAAGGTAGAGCGATGGCAGAGAGGGAATCATGATGACTGAGAACGTCGTCTTCGGTGACAGACAGCTCAAAATCGAGGACGTCCAGGAATTCACGCTCGATCCGACCAACATCGCGCTTGCCGAAAACCCCGGTGCAGAGCGCCCAGTGGATATTTTTGAGGGTGGAGTCGTTGAGATACTGAAACCACAAACTGTAAGGAACAGACGACAGGGAAAAGGAGCAGGAACCACGTACCTTGCTCGCGACCATTACTGCACCGAGAAATACACGTTCGCATGCCCACTCTTCGAGGGCAATCTGGAGGTGAGGCTTGGCTCGGTCGATATAGGCGAGCGAAACGAGGACAGTGGAGATGGTGACCTCGGCGCGAGTGAGCACGTTGGTCACAAAGGTTGCGAACGCGGCAAGTTCTGGGCGGCGGGAGAGCGCGCGGCCACGGTGGGAGGATGAGGGGCGCCCCATGGCGTAATCGACCGTATCGACCACGGAGTCGATGACATATTCTAAAAGGGGATGAGGAGGGAGAAAGGGGAGGGGAGGGGGAGAACACACCAAGGACGGGTCTGGAGAGCTTGACATCGAGGAGCTCGAGGAGGGCGGGGGAGTGGAGGGAGGCGTCGACGAGGCTTGCAGGGTGGAGAGGAGAGCGAGCCATTGGAGGGTAGGAAACATGGCTGGGAGTTATAAAGGGGACCCGGGGAGGACAAAGGGCCGAGAAAGGGAGAAGATTAGCAATGGCGTGTTGAATCCGAGTCAGAGCCGAACACCTCGCATATCCATATACAGCACCCTCGGCACGGCATCCTGCCGGTCTTTGACGAGTCACCGTAGTGCTTCACTGCACGCCACAGCACTCTAGCTCGCTTACGCTTTATTAATGACTCCCCTGTCCACACAATGCCATGTTACAAAGTCATCATTACAGTATACATGACCAACAATCAGCCCGCTGTCCCCGCACCAGTCCCAGATCCCGTCTTGCTCGTCCTGTTCTTGCTTCCCTTTGGCCGCCCCCTCGGCCGCTTCGTCATGCCCGATGGCGCTTCCTGGCTCACGTCACCCCCACTCCGCTTCTCACCATTTACCCGGCGATCGCGCAGATACCTGCGATATGTTGCCGGTCAGCACGTGCAATGTCATGAGAGAAAATTCGGCCCATGTTCGGCTTCGTCCGCCTTCCATCCATCAACGGTCCAAACCGGCAAGCTCCAGGCAATCATCGTCGCTACCGTGGAAACATTCACTCACTGTGACGTCTTCTCGTCCAAGGTGGCTTGTAATGGCGGCAAAGGGGGTTGTCCTAACTCTTGACGCAACCGGTCCACCTCGGACTTGGCTGCTGCATATTCTCCCTCCTGTAGTGCAGCAATCTGCTGGCGAAGCTCTGCACATCTCCAATTTGCTTTTCAGTATCCAGGCACGACTGAGTCGAGAAGAAGCCATACTCTCGCGAAATGGATGCTTCCAGCAGATCAACCTAGACAATCGTGAGACCCCGTTCATCCATGTCATCTGAGCGTCCACCTTGTCGCGGTCTGAATTTATCTGACGAGCATCTCCAATCAATAGGGATACTCCTTGCAGAAAAGGGTGCCCGAACCTCTGCAAGAGCGCCGAGTAACCGCGTCCGTTCGCTCTCGAGTCTGTCAGAACGTGTGATCAGAATGGAGAAGAGAACATCATGATAAAGAAGTGTCGTCGTAATTCGATTCGTTCGCATCACGTACTTATTTTTCTGTTCTCTGAGATCCTGAATCGCCTTGTCTTTTTGTTCCAGGTTCGCGTGTGCGGACACGATGTGTGCCGTGTGGAGTTGGAGGGTCAGCGAGTGCTTCCTGTCAAGTAAACGGGATCAGATGATATGATTCTTGTCTGCAAGGACCCACTTGAGCTCGGCAGTTTTCGCGAGCTGGACGAGTTCGTGTGCCCAGTCGCCGGTCGCAACGAGCGGTGCCGGTTTTTGGTGCGCCGCCTGTGCGGCCGGGGTGGTTGTGGTAGCATGCGGAGCGACGGTGCTTGGGCCCGCGGGGAGGGACCCCATCAGGGAGGCCTGACCATAGTCGGGGGGTGCAGACGCAGGAAACTGCTGATACATGGAGCCAGTGAACAACCTGGAAAATGCAGAGAAAGTTCCAGGGGTCTCCGTGCCTAACCCACCGCAGCTGGCGCAGAGAGCGAGGCGGACACCGTGCACTGCAGGGAAGGTGTTTGTCCGTGTTAGGATCCAAAGCAGATAACAACCGTACGTTCGATCGTCGCTGTCACGGCGTGATCAAGATGAGCATTCTGAGGCCTTTCATGGCCACGGACATGTTCAGATTCAACAATATGTGAGTCCGCTTTCCACTACTCGCAGTTTCCCTGAGCGATTCCCCCAAGCAACTTGGACGTCTGGACAGAGACTGTACGTGATACCCCTTCCCTTTCGTCTTCCCCGCTGACAGATCCCAGTATGGCATCGGCTTCTACCTTTCATACCTCTCTCGCTGGCCGGACCTGTGCTGCATGCAAGAGGCCCCCTCTGGCCGCATGATGGGATACAGTAAGCCCTTATCCCAGCTGCCTCGGCGATTGTTGACGCGCTTTTTGCAGTTCTCGGAAAGGCAGAGGGTTCTTCGACCGAATGGCATGGTCACATCACCGCGCTCACCGTCGCACCCGAGTATCGTCGCCTCTCCCTCGCGCGCAGCCTCGTCAGCCGTCTCGAACTCGTTTCCGACGAACACTACAAAGGCTTCTTCGTCGATCTCTATGTCCGCTGTAATAACGCGCTCGCAATAAACATGTACGAGGGATTCGGATACAGCGTATATCGCAGAGTGAGAGAGTATTACGGCCAACTCGGCGTCGGTAAAAGCGGAAAAGACGAAGAGGACGCGTTCGGTGGGTTCAGATCCACTGCCCCGCTCCGCGGCACTGACTCGGCGTTTCTAGACATGCGCAAACCCCTTTCGAGGGATCCTTTGAGACGCTCGGTGCGAAGTAACGGTCGTGAGGTGATTGTTAATGCAAGCTCCGTATCGTAGCCCATCGGCTTTCAAATCTGTACCCCCTTTATCCATACGGTTAACTAGATACTCAACGGAGGCGGGTCATCAGGTCCGAGTGCTGCGAGTTCCTCCTCGTAGAATTTCGTAAGCGTAGCCCCGTTCGAGCAAAACTCTTGGAGCTTGGTCCGGATTTCGTCGGCGGCAGCCGCAAGCCGATCTCTGCTCTTCATCGCCGCGCCCATGCGTCCAGCACCCATGAGCCGGTTCGTCAGAAAGAGGAACCCCTGCGAACCTCCCAACACCTGCACGAACGCGACTCCCGATCGGTGGACGAACTGCGAGTACTTGAACGGCGCTCTACGATAGGAGTAGATCACGTCCACGTCCTTGGGGTACATGCTCATTGCTTCGACGTCGATGATGAACCCGAATCGCCTCAACAGCGCATATTCAAAGTAGTGCGTCGATTGTGCGTATTCAGGAATTCGCTTGTCCAAGTCAGGGACGACCGGAGGAGGAACGGCCAGGCGCAATGGGAAGCAGGACTGAAACGCGTTACGATCCCGAACGTCACTGATTTCAGTTACGAACGCCTCCACTAGTTTCAGTCCGTATCTCTCTATCGCCCTGCCCCACTGTCGAAGCGTATCTTCGATGCACCGAGCCGTGGATCCAATCCATTGGAGCTCGAAATGGAAGACTGTCCCCGGGTTCTGTATGATGTCATGGTGCAATATGACAGACTCCGCTTGGTCACTTTTCTGTGAAACGGCGTTCACGTCAGTTCGCGGCAGAAGTATTCAATCGAGTCGACCCACTTTTCCAGGGTCGACGTCGATAATCATGCTCTGCGTTAGAATCAGGCGTTTCTTCATCCGCTTCGGACTCACGCCGCTCGGCCTCGTCTGCCCGGATGAGTGGCAATTTCGTCCCATCAGGCTGTCTTCATACTGTGTATGGCGACTGGCTTTGAACCACCCTCTCGAAGGGGTGCTCACGGTCGCATATTCTCCACTGAGCTGGTAAAAGTAGTGGCTGAAACGTGTTTGGTCGTCAGAACCCTGGTCCCGCGAGACAGCGCTACTCACCCGTCCAAGAAGCCGTGGCGCCCCGTACAGTGGATAAATAGACCTTGATCGAGCAGTTTCGTCGCCGACTCCACACCCTGTTCCCTCGAAGAGACGTCCCTGAATTCCCGAACGAGCCAAGAGACGAAATCAAATCCGGTGAACGAGTCTGGATATCTCTGGCCATGCCATCGATGGAGCTTGATGGGCACACCGTCGTCATCGCGCATCGCCTTGGCGACAGCAGTTAGACTCATATCCCAAATCTCTCGCTCGCTCTTCATCTTCTTCTTCAGTGGACCGGCAGCGTGTATTTCATCGAGTTGCGCCATGAGCGATTCGTCCAGGACACTGTACGCCGGATTCAGCGTCGTCGGCAGGAACCTGACGGGTGAGAGTTGTTGTCCGCGCTCGTCTGGAGGCTGCCAGCGCGCCTTGGTGAATATCTCTGCAAGTTTGTCAATTCCCATCAGCCGAATCTCTTCTTCGTTCATTCTCTCCCCGCTGGGACCGCTGGTGACCTCGGGTGCGTCGGCCGAGGGAATGACGACGAATCTGGTGCGCCAGTAGCGCAAGGACTCGTTGAACTGGTGTTCATAGCCTGCGACCAACATGTCTAACCTATCGAAGCTCGATTTCAACGAACCGTTTCGCCGATTGCCGCGTCACGCTCACCTATTCCACCCGTAGTTCTCCAGACCGTGAGACACAAACTTGGTCTTGAGTTCCGTGTACCCGATGCCCAACTTGGGCCAGATCAAACACTCATAGTCGAAAGGTTGCGTTGGAGGCATCCTCCGGACGTACCGCCGGACCTGGATTGCCTCCCCCGTATAGGATATCAGGTGTATCTCGTTGCTCATGCTCAGATATACTGGGTCCCTGGTGGAGTTCAACACTTCAGCCGCGCCGTCCGGCTTGGGCGCAGTGTCCTCCTCGCCCATGAACGACTTGGAGCGTTGCAATGTCGACCTTTCGTTGGTCGCGTTTTGGGAGCGGAGCACGAATTGGAAACCTTGGGCGAGTCGGACGGCGACCATGCCCCGCATCACGACCAGCGCCCAAGCACGCCGCACCTCGTCGACTGTGCTTTGCACGTTCGGCGGCCGGACCAAGAACGAGCGCATTTCAGTCGGATCCACGACAAAGTCGTACGAGAACACGTCGTACGATGACTCGAGCTCGGCGTTGCTTGGGAAGTGCTCCACGGTGAGCGGGAGGCAGGAGGGCGTAACCATCGATTTCCACTTGATTTCGTGTTTGTAGGTCGGGGTGGGGAAGATGTGCTCCCAGCGGCGCGCAAGCGAGGATTGGGTGTACGACACCGTGAACTGGGGACGTGAGGGGTTTGTGCGGGCGCTCGACTGCGGCGACGAGGACGCTAGCGTAGCAGTACGCCGTTTTCCGAATGACGAATCGTCGCGGGGTGGCGTGTTCAAAGGTGAGTATCGCGCCATGGAGCCACGGTGAGGGATGGCAATCAGGGGTTCCTCTTCGTAGGTGCGACTCAGGGTTGTCCTACCCGAGGCAGTCTGGAGGATAGCCATAGGTTGGGGTGAACGTGAGATGGATGCAGATGGTGTGACCGGTCTATTGGGAGTGATAGGAACGCGAACGGAAGGAGTGGGCGTCGTAGGTGTAGTGTTATGTGTCGGAATGTTTGAGGATGACTGCGACTCCGTTGCCACATTGCTACGGAAGGGATTGTAGAGCCAGGAAGGGGCGAGCTTCGCCAGCCGTGAGGTCGTGGAGGGTGGAGTGATATTGTTAGTCGTCGCAGTTGGCGTAGAAACAGAGCGACCAGACTTGATGGAGGACTGAGACGGGGAAGTACTCAGCCCAGTTACCGACGGTACTGGACCATCCTCATTACCTTCAGGTGGAAGTTCCAAAATGATTCGACGTGGGCTTTCTTCGATTGGCATGAAACGCAATGAAGCGACGGAGGTGCGCTGCGAAGCTAAGCCACGCCGTTCGGCGACCGTAGGTGAACGATAAGATGCAGGGACGACTGTGCCGCTTGTACTTGACGTAAAGGACGCCCGAGTGCTCGCAGCATACTTAGTTTCTTTCTTGGGTGCAAAGAGATCCAGATCTGCTTGCTCTGCCTCAGCGGCGGTCGGTGCCCTGTCCTCACTGAATGAATCTCGAGGGGTGACAAGCGAGTCCCGGAATTCGGGTAAGAAAGGAACCTCGATCGTAGAGAGGACGTCATGCTCCAAAAGTCCGAGCATCTGTATTTCGTGCATTTTAGCCCTTGCGACGAACCTGACACAATCTAAATGCCAGCCAGGTTTGGGTAGAAAATTAAAACTGACCTATCCTTCCCAAAAGGTAGGTCCATTTGTTTGTCCCAGAACGTCACACCAATCCAGAATGGTTCCCACCAAAAAGTCACCTTCTGTCGCGTAGTTGGATCACTGGGTATCTCATCGCCACCCCATAGCGGGTCCAAGTCTCGAGCGCTATTTTTCCCCTCCCTGTCAGCCCTAGGCTCATAGCCCTCAAAGCTAAAGATAGGACTCTGATGTAACGGAGCTTTTGTAAGACAGACAAGGTCTAGACCAAACCCTTGATCAAGCATTCTGGTCGTCGTCAGTCGCAAGAGTTGCTTGGATACACGAAAGTAGCCAGTCCCCGGCGTGATGAGGATTGTAGAGATGCCAGTCGATGACAACGAACGGTCAATATAATGTGTCTCGTTGGGATTAAGACCCAAGTTAAGCGCTTCAAGGATGGGGCCATCATGAGCATACGATATTTGTCCGATCAAACGAGCTTGATCAGGTTTCGTGGATTCCATGGAAGCTTGGTGATAGTGGTGCGCTAGGAGAATGTCCCGTTGAAAGGCCCAGAAGGAGTCCTTGAGGAGAAATAAATTTGGCTTCCAGTCATTGATGAGTTCCAGGTCCGTGATGACCTTGAAGAAGTCCTTGTACCACCTTCCATCCTCATCGCGACGCAAGGGCCCCGCAGCATACTCCAATTCCGTCGCGTCATAGTGAACCCTAGAGATCAATACGATCGTGACAGTGTGGTCCGTGCCCGCTTCTCGCCATCTCGAGAATAGCGTCGGCAGGAAAGAGTGGACGACCTTTTCATAGAAACGCTCGCCGTCCCCAGCAAATTGCCAGAGCTCGCGACAAACTTGGATGAATATTGTGACCTTGGCTGACAAAGACCTGTAAACGGTCTTGGTCTTGGGCGTCACATAACCTGAGGACACCTGATGTAAGATACGTTAGGGGAACAAAGGTGTTTATTTAGAAAACATTGCTGATCCCACCGGTTGGCCCTTGACGTAGATGCCCTGAACCTTGGCGGCGATCACTCCGATGAAAGAGATATCTTGGTCGACAAAAACGCATTGGCCAACCAAATGTTTACCAAGCCTCCACATCTCGTTACGACCCAGGTACTGATCCACAAAAGAGAACTCGACATAGTCAGCAGAGTAAGAATTTTTGTCCACCTGCACGTTTATGTGAGCAGGCGATGCAAACGCGGTGCAATCGTGTATACCTTGGTTACTGTGACTTCAGTGTTGTTTTTCATGCCGAATGCATCGGCAACATTTCTGGGTAAAGATACCTGAAATAACAGCGATCAGCTAGAGCAGACGAGGCGAATCAAAAATGCCTGCCTGAAGGTTCGGTTTGGGGCAGTCCTCATATTTGGGCACAGTAAAAAGATAACCAGAGGTCTCTCCGGAATTCATTACGCGCAACAAATCTCCCTCTGTAACTCCAGGCCACCATGCTTGGTTGAAGATGACTTTTGAGGACTCTTTCGGATCGTGCACCCAAATGTTGAAAACCTTGGAGTCGCCTAGCTTCAAAGGAACACCAGGTGTGCCAGGGGGTATCTTAGCCAGAGATTGGGCGGTGTTGGATCGTTTTCGACCATACTGAAGGGTAGGCTGAGACTGGGAGTCAGGACGGACCGTAGTCATCACATGGATGATTGTTCTGCACCGTGGTATTGCGCGAAGCCAAGCTAATCCTAATCGATTTGTCAGACCTTTTTTTCCAGTGCGCCACATATCGCATCACTGCCTTGCAGTTACGCTGGGCGGTACGAACTTGTTTCTCGAGTTCGTTGCTTCACTTTCGTTTGAAATCACACTCTTTTTCACATCTCGGCGCTCGCATGGCACCGCGTGCTTGCCAAAATCCAACGACACCAAACCTATCCCTCTTTGACGTCCATGAGATCCACGAAGGTGCCATCTCCGTTGCCCCGTCATCATCGTCCCCCGACTCTAGCCCTTCCATCAGCACTGGCTCGCCCGTGTCGCTGAATCCCGGGCACGATGTTCACTCGTCCCTTGGATCCACTCATGGCACTCTGACCGTGAAGTTCGCCCCACTTCCGCAAATTGATCCCAACAGGAAGCGGTCACTGGCACCTGTCGGTGTACCTGCACGTTCGCGTCACAGACGGGTTATTCACCAGGACGGTGACTCATTGTTGTGGTCCACCGATCCTGACGTGCCAGAGAACATGGAGGATCCTATCATCACGTTTGCAAAGTTTGTGAAGAAGACAAGTCAAATGCTTTGGCGGAGGATGAGGAAGGGAAGCAAAACCACTCCACCGGTGACTGAGTCATATTATGCCGAGCCCATTCTGGACATCACTGGCAAACCTACCGCCTGTTCGGGCGGTGTAGCACCAGGGGAGAAGGATGAATGTGTATCAAAGGTTGTGGATGGGGAGGTTAAGCGAAGACGTCCATCTTCTTGGTCGCCATCGAGCGAGCGCAGGACGCTCAGCCTGCAGGCGAAGCGAAGGAACACAAGTGACTTGTCTGTTCCGTGACTACTGTCCACCTGTACGCTCGTCGTTTCCTTGTACATGGCTGGTTCATTTGGTAGATGGACGGTCTTGGGATGCACTATATTTTGTAGGGACATCCCACATAATGTATCTTGCCAGTTCGTTTTCGCCAACCGGCTTCAATAAAAGTCCGTTGCATTGCCTCAAGACAACTGGACTTCATTTCATTTCACGTCTCTTTCTTTCTTTCTTCCATTCCCCCGTCCGCATCCTTGCGGTGCAATCCACTCCCTTCCCTCGTCAGATTTCCGCGCCTAGCTTAGCATGGCCTGCACCCCAACTCCTACTGCGACCCAGTATGGCGTGGTCACAACCTACGTCCTGTCAACTTCGTACTCTCAGAGCGGGGCAAACTCGCCGCAACTGACCACCATCGTTCAGCAGTCGTGTGTTGCTTCGGGTTCGGTCAGTGGCTCATCTGTTGGGTGTATATCAAGCACACAAGTCTCGGAGGTGAGCACGGTGGGAGGTGAGCGCATTTGCTTTCGGTCACTTGTATTCCTTTTTTTTGTGTCTGTGTCCTCGATGATAAATGGGACCGTGATGCATTTCGGTCGCTCTGATGAGCCCAGAATGGACTAGCTTTGATGGCTTCGATCTCGGGCGCTGACCGATTTGTTAGGTGATGGCCAGGCTGCACAAGTACCGATTGTCGTGAGCGTCGCGGTCTCAGAATCACAACCCACTCAGACCGTGTACGCTCCATGCACTGGCGATGGAGATCCATCTACGGCACAAACAACTGCGCAACCCCCTTCTTCAAACACCCCAGTAACGACGTCCGTGCTTGTTCAAACTACTCCCCCGCCGACTACAGTGGTGCAGGCGTCTTCGACAACGCTTGCAGACGGTGAAGTTGTGCAGACTGTTATCACAGTGGTTTCGACCCCACCCCCTACCGGCGTCTATGTACCTACGACTTCCATTGCCAGTCCCACCATACAAAGTAATGCGTCACAGGGATCAGGGACGAACGTTGCGCCCATCGTCGGAGGGGTTCTCGGCGGATTCTTTGGATTGGTGGTGATCGTGGGATCTCTGTGGTGGTTCTGGTAAAACCTTGGTGCCTTGGTTCTGAATAATCACTGACGTTGTCTTCTAGCCGGAGGCGTCGGTCATGGGATGACGTCTTTGAGAAGGAAGCGCTCCAAAGCGGCGAAGCTTGGGACCCAACCGTACGCGTTCAGCGCGATAGTCGCAAATTCGATGCTGAGCCGAGGCCTTACCAATATGGACTTGTCGGACACGTTATCCCTCCTGCGGCAGCTGGCGAGCCACTGAGGTCATCTCAGCATGGCTCGGTCAGTGAATACTCGGGTGCACACAGCCGCCAAACGTCGTTTTCGGCAACACCACTGCTGCAAGCTACTCAGACAACATCTTCACGGCCTTCTACATCTGGATCTGTGCTGACGCAACCTGGAGCGAGGAGTCCCACTGCCGTTACGGAGAGGGAACCCCGTTCGTTATCTATGATCTCGTATTCGAATAGGGAACCGCTCGATGGTCAATCGACGCCGGCGTTGCTTAGCAATTGGACGCCGAATACGGATGAGTTGGCTGTTCTCAAACCACTGAATCGCACTGGGAGCCCTGTCCCCTCTACGGAACGACGTGTCTTGCAAATCGTCAATGATGGACCTCCTTCGCCGACCGATACGGCTGCACCCGGTGTGCATCGGACGTCTTCTGAACGTCCATCGGATGTCATCATACATACGGACGGTGGACCCATGACGGAGCCGGACATCAATCCCCCCGCGTACTCGCGGTAAGCGTCGGACGATGCGGAGTCGTGGAGAATAGGCGCTGTTCCACGTCACGAACGTACATGGTAGCACAAGGACCTTTTTCATGCGGACTAAATATCTACTGCTTCATTCCTAGTACATATGTAGTCTACGGACGGTACATGCGATAATCTCTCCTTGGTAGGCGCTAGCAGTGGACGCTGTTTTGGTAGATACAATTGTGCTGAAAGTGGCGATGAAACGACAGGGATCGGCAACGAGGACAATGGGAGGTGTGTTACGTAACAATGCAAGCAACTGGAAAACAATAATCTGAGGTCAATGGCTGCTATATAACATTTCGCACCGCGACCATGGCACCCGTCTCACTCTCCTTCCTTCCTTTAGTGGTGCTGGGTCACCTTCATCTTCACAGTCCTTGTAACACGTCCTCATGGCACCTGTACGCACCTGTGCGTCTTTCCTGCATATCCCTGTCGCCTACTGACCTCCTGCCAGACATTTTCTTTGGTCTCAATGTTGTCCGTGTACTTAGCATCGTGTCTCTCCTCCTGGTCTTCGCGAGCAGCATTCTTGTCATGGTCACAGACATCGAGGCAGTCAACGCCTATGACTCGGCCAAGCAGACTACGAACACTACTAATGAAGCCTTCGTTAACTGTGAATACATAGAGTACGTTCCGAACTGCCCATTGTTTCGTGCCCTCACGTATACCCCACAGGGACAGCACCGTCCCAAACCAGATTGGCGGGCTTTTCTGGGCGGTCATAAACCGTCTCTTCATCATCTTCCAAGTCATCACTCTCATTTTGTCCGAAATCGGCTGGCCTGCCGCGTTCTTTGATCGCTTCTTCCCCGTGTTGGGAACCCAATTTGGTCTCGGTGCATTGGGAATCTTCCAGGGGCTGTATGTTTATTCCTATCATATCTAGAACCATGAGATACTCATTTCCGCGTAGAATAGGCGCTTCTGTTCTTTCTCAACACGTTGACGACTTCACCCTCGTGGCTGCCTTCTTCCTCTTTGTCATCGGTTGCCTCAACATGCTCCTGGGTCTTATCTTCCGCGAGTCGGCAAAGCAACGACGCTCCATCAGGGCATGGCGCGCTGGTTCCCAAGACACCCTCCCCACTCACTTACCCCCTGCCGCAAATCTGAACCGGTCCTCTACGTCAGCATCAGGTCAATCTTTTGCTTCTTCGACGGCCTACGAAGAGAAGAGTCGTGACCTCCCCGAGTATGGTTCTCCAAGGAGTGCGAGCCGTGCTGGGTACGGTTTTGGACGTCAAGGCGAGAAGGCAGCAGGAATGAAAGGTTTGTCATCTCCCCCGACAACGTTTCACCACAATGACAGTCGTTGCAGGCTTCCTCATCTCCAAACCCCTCGAATCACTCCCACGTTACGCTGCACGTCCAACTAGCTCACCTTCTGCTGCCTCTCGCTCACAGTCACCGGCTGTTGAACCCGAGCGACGATTCCAATCTAGCACCACTGCTATATAATTCCGCATCCAACATCATTGATTGATTTCGGACTAGCACGACCCTGCTCAGACACTGTAGACATGCGCATACGAGTACGCCGGATGGACCCTATCTTGGACATTCAGACCTCACACACAACTAATGTCTGTTAACGTAGTGTTTGCATCGCTCAGTGGGCACGATATGATGTGTAATTTTAGCCCAAAACCAGTATACTTATTGGTATCTTCATTCTGTGCTACCGTACAGTACTTATTGTGAGTACATATGTAACGCAACTAGCATCGTCGTAAACGAACAGAATTATCATTCTGAATCGTCGGACATTTCCATGTCGACGATTGACGCATCTTCCGCAATATCAACAACCCTCTGATATCGCGGAGGGGATCTTGGTCCAATGCAGTGTGCAGAACACTTCCAGGAGATGAATGTATTCGGAGGGGACCCCGGTGTGAGAGGAAGTGGTGGGGGAGTAGTTGATGGTGGTGGAGGGACAAGATCCTCGGAAGCGCTGCTCACACCCGAAGAGCTCATTCCCCACGGTGCCACAGATGGAGTCATGTCTGTGCCGCCCAAGCCACTAGAGAGTATGCGTTCCCAAAGCGCCCTTCTTTCTGGGGTGAATGTGATGCTTACCCGCGAGGGCGACTGGGTTGCTTTGTCTAGCGGCGTGCCATTATAAATGGAGAGGGCTGCGGAAGAAAAATATGTATTTGGATATGTGGCCCACCGAGTCGGTTCTACATCGACAGACGTGGTCGATGAACTCGTTGCTAGTGGCAGAGCGGAGGAACCTCGCGGATTGAATAGACTAAGATCGATAAGTTCGTCGTTGTCGCCCGCTTCCTCGAAGATCGTGAATGATTCCCATTCTGCGTCGGTGACCTTGTCCTCTCGAATGTGAGAGTAGACCAATCGTCTTGGGTCCCGGTGGTCAACCCATCCAGGTGGGTAGCCCCAATATGACATATTACGGAGCCACTCTACCGTATCTCCCGGGTCCCCCTCTTGCAATCCAAGTGCGTCTCGCAAAAGCGGACTACGGATCATTCCCGGCTCGAAAGACTCGAGCCACTCAAGCCGCTGATGTTTCCATCCTTCGGCTATGTAGAAGCGTGGGGTTTCTTGTTCGGGGCGATCGGGATGGAGGAAGTTGAAGAATTGGCGTGATAGTGAGACCACCCGTCGATCGATGGGTTCTGGACACGACGCAACGGCGTGGTCGGGAGAACCACAATTAAAACACAGTCCGAACCCTTGCCCTGCGGACGGAAGTAATTCATCCTCTTCTTCCCCGAGCGCTATACCGACAATTTTGTCGTACAAGCAAGAATACCAGTGTCCGTGATATAGGGGAGGGGGGTATACAGAAGACGTGAGGTCGACAATGAAGCAATCGCCGCGATCATCGATTATTCTGTCGATTTCTCGGACTTTAATTTCGCCTCGCGTTGCTTCAGTGCCTCGAGGACCGTGGAAGCATCCCAGCGACCCTTGGCAATCTCCTTCCCGTCCAGGTGGAGGGCGGGTATCCAGTAAACATATTTCTTCTTCCACCTTTCCTGGCCCTTTTCCTGGATGTTGATGACTTCTAAGTTGAACACTCGCTGAGCGGTCCGATGAGTCACTAACGGAGCCGGATGGGTGTAGGCTACACACCTGTTTCTTCGCTTTGGCTAGTTCGGCCTTGGCAATCTGAATGTTGGTGCTCGTCACTGGACATCGAAAGGTGCTGTATAGTACCCACCTCGCAAAGAGAGCACTGGGGGCCTGAGAAGAGGGTCAGACGCGCAACTCTGGCTGCCATTAGTAATGGCGGCTGGCAAGAGCGTGGTGGCTGTGAAGTGCAAACAAGGACAGGTCGGATTGCCGGTTTGCTTCTTCGTGCAAGACGGAGTCGATGCACCATTGTTCGGACGCGCCAGTCCGCGCTCAATGATCCGCTGGAATGAGCATTGAAGAACCAGCTTGGTTGAAGAGAAGTAGGCCCTTTTTCTAGTCACTTTCATTACTCTGACCGTTTCCAGCACGGCCGTGCCCGTTTTTCTCTCAAGGGCGATGTCTCTTTGCAGACTCTTGCAATTTTCTCCACGATGTTAAAGTGAGAAGTGCTGTCACTCAGCCGCTACTCAGACCCGTTCAGGTCAAACAGCTTTCTCTCCCTCTGAAGCCCCCTTCCGTCGTCGTTGATTTTGCCAGCCCCCGATTGAACAACCCATCCGCCCCGGAGGGTCAAGCGAGTCCTGTTCAAGACTCCTCGCGTTATTCAGGACTACTATCAGTGCTTTCCGACGTCATTGGGCCCCCTCCCGACCTACCCATCACCTCCGAAGTTGATATTGTCCCGGGGTCTCGAGTAATCCCCATTTCTAGTAGCGTGGAGCAGTCTTCGATTTTTCCAGACTCAGAAGATCCTTTTGTCAATCCAGTTGTGAAACAAACGGAACCTGCCTACCCCGATGTGGCTGGTGGGCTTGTCGCTGAGTTCCAGGCCCTCCCTGTGGACGGCGGATCCACCGATGAGGTGATCACATCCCCCTTTATGGAAACGTATGAAGCGGGGTCAGAAGTTGTCAGCGAAGGTTACAAAGACGAGGACACGGTCGGCTACGGAGAGGTTGAGCCTACCGTGATGATGTCGAATAGGCAATCCACCCTCTCGTCTTTCACTGGCGCGTCGCTATTGGCCTCTCCCCCGGACGGCGTCTTTGGGAAATATTTTGTGGGTAGCCCCACTGTGGACAGTGTAGCTGACCT
>JBBPTO010000019.1:0-97507 GCA_038094155.1 Pulveroboletus cf. aberrans | reverse complement strand
GGGCGGGGAGGATCCAAGGGACGCGCGGGGATCGGCGGGGGGGGGAGAAGGCGTAGGCGTCGGCGAATGGGTAAGCGAGGGAACTTTGATGGAGGAGCAGGACGGTCGTCGGTGCGGATCGTCGAGGAGGGGGACGTGCCAAACTGGGGCGGGTTCGATTTCCATACAGGGGGTGGCAGGACCCCGGCGAGCGCGAAAGCGAGCCACGGAGGAAGCGAGCGAGCTGGTGGGAAAAGGCCGTGGCAGCAAAGAGCGCTGTGGCAGGATGAGGCTGGACGAGCACAGTCGCGCTCGCTGACATGAGATTCAGACTGAGATTGAGGGCGATTCGCCGAAGATGGTGCAGCGGCAACTGGAGTGCGATCACATGGAGATCGCGATACAGTGTGGGCGGAGAGTGGCCCAAAAAGGACAAGCACAGACACCTCGGCGCCGAGGCAGTGGCACGACCACCATATAAGGCTGTTTGGCTCTGTTTCGGTAGTTTACCGAGGGTGA
This sequence comes from Pulveroboletus cf. aberrans, assembly GCA_038094155.1. Lineage (NCBI taxonomy): Eukaryota > Fungi > Basidiomycota > Agaricomycetes > Boletales > Boletaceae > Pulveroboletus > Pulveroboletus cf. aberrans. Next base: position 97,009 of record JBBPTO010000019.1, on the reverse strand, counting down.
TTTCCGAACGCGGCCGCGGCTTGTGAGGAGGACCCTGGATTACGTACTCGTCCTGAATGGGAAGAAATGGAGGGAGAGGAGAGGGGTCACGTAAGTCCTAAATTCGGGGAATATGAATTCTCCACCGGCCAAGGATTTTTATAATATACATAGTCGATCGTCGACTCGACTGTTCGACAGCCTCTGTCTGTTTTGACTTTTTTTCTTCTTCTCTTTTTTGCCTTTTCTTTTATACGCTTCTTCCAGTACATAGCTCGCGGCACCGTCCGACCCGTTCACCATTCCGTCCCTACGCCCCGCAACGTTCGACATGCAAGACCTCTACGCTCCCTCATATCCACCACCTCAACAAAACCGCGCACAGTGGTCCCGCCATCCCGACCACCAATACCCCCAGATTTCCACCGCGCCTCCGCCCCTATACCCACCCAGCTCCCCCAACGACTCTCCGTCTGATGACCCGTCTCCGCAGTCCGCCGTAAAGTCTCACGACCAGCACCAGCCCGCAAAGTCCGAGTCCAAGCCCCAGGCGACCTTCCTCACAAAACTCTACGCGTAAGTCGCACCCTCCATCCCCCGACGCGCGTCTCACTCTGCCCAGGCTCCTCGAGCGTCCAGAGAACCATCACATGATCAGATGGGACCCCGCCGGTGAACACATCATCGTAGAGCGTCCGGAGCAGCTTGCCCTCCACGTCCTCCCCAGTGTCTACCGTCAATCTAGATTCGCCTCCTTTTCTCGGCAGCTCAACGTTCGTGCTTTTTTCGTTTCAGTCCCCCACGTTTCTTGATGGATCTCCCGCAGATTTATGGCTTCATGCGTAAAGTGAACCTCCGCAACGTTGACCCAGCCATCGATGACCCCGATGCCAGCACATGGTGTAAGTGCTCCCGCACCGCCTCAAACCTTTTTCCCTTCTGACACAGCCACAGCCCATCCAACCCTCAATCGCCACTCTCCTCCAGAGGTTGTTGCCAATTTTAAACGCCGTGTTCCCCCGCGTCTCCCCAAGCCACGAAAACGCGAAACACAGGAGCCCCCGACGATACCCCCGCCACGCTCCGCCATCGGCGTCGGCCCTGTCCCGCTGACCGTGCCCTCTTCGGTCGCCACCAAGCCCAATGTCCTTGGTGGTCGTGCACGCGGATTCTCCGCCCCTGGTTCATTCACCCCCCTCAGCTCTCCTGGCGCTGCAGGCTGGGGGACCTCATACCCACGCGCGGCCTTGCCGCCCCTCACCGTTCCCTCAGAGCCCGCCATCTCCCAGCATCACAGCCTCTTCAACCAGTCGCACAACCTTCAGCCCATCTCCCCCGCGGACGAATCCCCTTCCACCCAGTTCAGTGCAATGGGCACCAACTCTGGCTACACGCACCACAGCCAGCAGGTCTCGTCTTCGCAGTACCCGTACGCCGAGCAGGGCTGGTCCTTCTCTCCAAACAGCTCGACCTCGAGCCATTCGGGTAGCCTTTCGTCCCTCCTGAACCCTCCGACCAACAACGGCTACGGTGCGCGCCCTACGCCCACCATCAACACCTCGTACGCGTCTTCGTACTCGAATGTGTCCATGCACAGCGACCACACCCCTCCGTCGCTGTCTCCTGACACCCACAGCCGTCCGACGACCGGGTATTCGATCTCGTCTGTGTCCTCGTTGCCGTACGAGGAATCGCCCACCCACCAATACCACCAGGGCGATTACTCGCGTCCGGGGTCTGGGAATCACCGCCCCATTTCTCCTACTCTGTCTCGGCCGCCATCTTCTTCTAAGCAATACCCGCCGACTAATTCGCTCAGAGTGGGCCGGCCCCGGCGCCACAGTCAAGCGATGAGTCCATATCCATCCCCTTACGAACACCACTCCGAACGCCCGTCGTCTTCCCCACAGTCTGCCGACGAACAAACCGATGCGATGCCGAGAGTCCGGAGTATGATACAGTTGCCATCCGTCGACCCTTATGGGTTCAACTCGAACCAAACTGAGTTCGCATACTCTGCCGTGGGTGGCAACCCATCCATTGACTCGATGGATGGTCGTAACGGCTGGGGACACCCTGCGCACGCTACGCAGCGTCCTTCGACGAGTGCCTCTTCGATCAGCGCTGCATCACATACGTCTTCTTCTCAGGCGAATACGCCTCCCCTCACAGATGGCTACGGGGGTGCTGAGACGGACATCAATCGTTGTAAGTCGCCTTGTCATCCGCTCTTGTCTTACGGCGTGACTTACTGACCAATAGTTTCTTGAATTAAGTCTCGCCTGATTTTGGGTTTGTGCCGTTGAACGAACATATCCCCCCGCAATATACCAAACACGACGGGCGAACTTTAGACGCACCGACGCTCGCGGAGGGATATTAGAAATGTGGTGCGCGGTTCACGATTGCCATTCTGACTGTCTTCATTCGAACTTGGACGATAACACTGTCGCTGCTTGCCTTTGATCTCACGATTTGCGTTCCTTTTCTCTCGCTCTTCTTTCATTCTTGTTCGCTTCTCTGTTTAGAAGCTTTATATACGAAACCGGAAGACGCCCGTCCGTTCATTTCACGAAACCAGCATACCCTCGTCGTTTGCATCGCTCTCATCCATTGCGTCGTGTATACCTTGACTCATCCCATATGTAGTATCACGCTCCATTCATCCCCATTTTTGATACCTTTCTCTCACTGCTCGCGGCTCCGGTTGTTACATACGGTTACCCCGTATACTCGTTACCCATCGATATCCTGACTCGACTTGGTCATACAATCGGAAGCAAAATGCCTTGTTGCTTTCCATATGGTGCGAGGCGTCGAGTTTTCATTTACTTGGGCGCAACCGCGACGGTCACCATCGCTTGGGGCCGGAGTGTCGCCTGATGGGCTCGTTCTCACCATCCAGTCAACGGGCCGGGAACAAAAAGAGGACGCCAGCGTCCGCACACTCGATTTGGACCCAGCCTGATCTGGAATTGCAGATCTGATCGCACAGAATTCTGATCGGGAATGTCACATCGTGTCATGTTTGACCCTGTATTTTCTTATTTGCACCCACCGCATCTGTCATGTGACGAGACGTGACGTCACCGATGCGGGCATCTGTGCCCACCTCAGATTGGGGGCAGACGAAAAAGTTAGGTTCAGACACGGCGCTGCAGGGAGGTTTTCATAGAACAAGGGGAGAGCACTGATCTGCATCAACGAGGCAAGCGAGCACCATCCTGATCGGCTGAGCCAGAAAACTTGCGATGAGTCGTGCCAATATGCAGCACAGCAAGGGCCACACCCTCGAGGCAATTTTCGCTTTTCTGAAAAAAATAAAAATAATGTGTGTGTGTGTTTTATGACAAGGTTCATGCGTGTGGCGTTGACAGATGGCCCGTCGCCGAACTAGACTAGGGGTACGGCTGTGTCTGGCCGACAGAGCCCCTCTCCGCTTTGTCGGTATATCGGACGATGTGCACAACGCACAACAGCTTGCCACCAGTTTATTATGATTGTCACGAGACGAACACAAACCAACGAACGGAGAGGTAAGAGTAAAAGAAAGTTATACACCCTGACTTAATCCAGGAAAAAGTACATACAAGTTTCTAGTCCGTGATCTCAAGCCTCTCTTCAGCGAGAAAATATTAAGAAAAAAAAAGGTAAGACCTCTAGCTCGTGGTATAGCAAAAACCGGGAGCAATGTCGAGGGAAGTGAAAGTGCTTCTATGCTGCACTGATACCCATGTCGGCACGTCGGGAAACGAGGTCGTGCGAATTGAGTTCCGCTTCCGACATAATCTCGCGCGAGCGGGACGCTGAGGGGAAGCGACCGTACGGATGCGATGGGCCCTCATCCTCGAGTGGAACATCCGAACTCAGGAATGCCGTTCGCTCCTCCGACGTACCGCCGGATGGCTCCATCTCGTCATCAAGTTCACCGTCCACCGCACGGTGCGCGACCCAGCTGAGGTATACAAAGAGGGCGACGCAGAGCAGGATGCCGGTGATCGTCCAGACTCTACCCCAGCCGTCCTCCTTTTCCTTTTCGCCCGACCCATTGCTTGCACTGAACGATCTAATACCTGCGCCGATGCTTGTGTGTATGATCACCTTGAAGAGAGAGAGTCCGGTACATATGAGATAGGTCTTCATGCTCAGAGGAGTAGCTGCAAGCAGGGCGTTCATGACATTATAAGGATATGGCGCAAGGCGGACGAGGAATAGCAGTTGGGGTTTGCGTTCGATGGCCCGGACGACGCGGCACAGTCCGCGAGTGGACTGCAGCCAACGAGCGATGGGCTCACGGAGGAATGCGCGGGATAGCGAAAACACGACAACCGCACCAGAGAGGGCAGCAGCGTAGGATACTACTGCACCGATCCATGGTCCATAGGTATAACCAGAGAGGGTGATCAATGTGGAATATAGTGGAAAGGGGGCTGTAAGACAGACAGAAGCGCCCAGAAACACGACGGATGGAGTAAGGCGCAGACAGAACGGGTATTTGAATGTGGGGACGTACGGAATGTTGTTATAAATATGAGGCAGAAGAGCACGGCGAAGCCAAAATACTCGTCATTGCGCAGCCAATGTGACAATTGGTCAAGGCCTTGGCAGCAAAACAGATCGAACGAGGGCGAGGACAGAGAAACAGGACTTTAGCACGGATTGTCCAGAGATCGGAAAGCCAATCAGGGCCGTAGGGTTACTCACCGTCGAAAACCTGCTTCTTCCAAAAGGCTATCGCAAGGAGGAAACCGAGACTTGTGGCGGCGTAGGCTAGCACGGGAGACCATTTCTTGAATAGATTCCATATCCGGAGTCCGCGGGGGCGAACATAGCGATGAGACTGCGAACGGGGACAGGAAGGTGGAAGACGAGCTGGATGAGCTGGATGGAGGGTGCTGCGAAACGGGGAGGCCCGCGAATTCGAAGGGATATCGCTGGTGGAGGGCGGGAATGTACTCATTTTCTCGTCTGACATTGTTGTTGGGATCCAGCCCAGTTGAGGCAGGCGGTGGGGGGCAAAAGAACGATGGGGGTCGAAAAAAGAGAGGTCTGGTCGAGGGGGGCGGGTTCAGACGCCTGTCATACGGACTCGTTTCAATCTTTGGTAACGGTCACACACGCTGGTCGCGCTCGCGTCTCGTAGACGCTGCTGGTTTCAGGTTCGACAGCTCTCCTGTGCGCACGTTTGCCCCTGGCCATGTGCCTCAGCGCTAACCCACCCAGTGTCGGTTTCGCACGCAGTTTCCCCTGCACGTTCATCCGCACGCTCACAGGAATGCGTTTTCTCCGCACCCATCACGGCACCCGACCGCGGAGCGGTCATGCAGACTTTTACGCCTCCCTGCTTCCGGCGATGGTTCCTGTCGCGCTGCTCGGCTCGGCGGTGTATGTGGTGAGTTCTCCTGCACTCTTTGCCCTCCTGTCTCTGGCAATTTTTCATCCCGTCCCAACCTGACGTCTCCTTTCGTTCCGGTGGCGCCGGGCACCGCTCCCCTTCTTTCCTGCGGCCCTTTCCTTCCAGTCCACGTCCCGCTCTCAACGGCTGATTCTCCTTTCCCGTAGGGTCTCCATCTTGTCCAAAGCCGGCTGGCACACGAAAAATTCCTTGACGAGGCACGAGAGCACATTCGTGCTCTAGAAGAGGAAGTCGATTTCCTCCAAAGGCAGCGCTCCTCTCAAGTCCCCGCCATTTTGACTTCTCAGCAAGCACCATCATCTCGAAAGGGTTCTTGGTGGCCGGCGTTTTGATTATCACCATCGTGCCTTCTTGTCCCATGACAGGTGAAGGAAATCTATGGTATACATGACATAATAAGGCTCGCGAGACGTGGTACCATTAGTAAAGACAGCATGGAGCAGCAAGCATGAGAGACAGATAACCAAAAGGCACGACCATCGTGTCACGTTTGTACGAGACACTCCCATCTCAATCCCCATTCGACAGTGCCTTGTTGACCAAGATGGATTTGAATCTATCATATAGTTTCGCAGAACTAATACCGGTCAGTCAGAAACGGTCCAGATGGCATCGCACATCAAGTACCTGAGAATGGCCGCTGCGAGCCCTGCAAAAGATTGGATAGTATCCTTGCCACGTTTGATTCTGAGAATGTCATACGCTGGGAAGAGTTCTCAGCGGATCGAAGAGACAGGCACCACTTCCTTCTTACAGACAAAGATGAAGTCCATGATCAGCTTCGTTCGTGAAACCTGTAGCCAATAGGTCTTGCGTCGGAGTCTTGCGAGTTCTTTTTCGTCGACTTTTGCAGACTTGGGTCGGGATTTGGATGTTGACCCGTCCAACGATTCTTTATACGCTCGGTTCTCCACTGCAACATGACTTCAGCAGAGCGCCGCGGGAGTGCACCTGATGGTTACCTTGGCGTTGCAATCCTTCCACAATACTCATTTCAACGCCGTTCTCGACTAGACCAACAAGGGTACCAAAAAGCCAACACCAGTCCGCAAACCGTGCTGCTCTAGCACCCGTCTTGGGACCGACCAACCCCAGTCGTGAGAGCGTATACAAATCATCCGAAAGGCCATTCACCAGGTCTAAGAGGACGGGAGGCGGTGCAGAAAGCAGTGCCCGCAAGAACGGATGCGAGAAGAGGTCACTAGTAAAGGACAGCTGTGGTTTTTTCGGTAGGACATCTACGAGACCATGCGGAATGGACGATGAACCGCCGGAGGAGTAGGGGACAGCTTTCTGGGCCATTATGGTGCTTAATGGACTCAGCCAGTTGAAAAGAATGAGCATTTTCCTGACATCCAGAGGTCAGAGTATCCCAACAGGAGCTTTCTAAAGGGTAGCACCTTGTAAAAGAAAACCCACTACGGGTAGACTCGAGTCTCCCCACCAATCCCCGCTGCCAGACACCCTTGCTATTCCGAAACAAGAGTTGGGTATGCAACAGGAGGTACACACGTATCGAATATTGCATTAATTTCTGTAGTCCCAAACGCATCAATGCGGTTACATTCCACGCAGTATGCAATACGTACAAACGCCTTGTCTCGGCCGTCGCTAGTGACCAACATGTCCCGCCACACCTCATGCCGGCCGACCTTTTTCTCCGCCTCCACTACGCGCTCACCCTCCTCTTCGACTTCGTCGTCCCCGTCGTTAGCGTCAGCGGCCACGCCCTTCTCGGTCGCTTGGTCTTCTGGCCTTTCGTCGTACAGGTTCGCAGTGATGTTCCCGAACTGCGACTGCGTCACTGTGCTTGGGCGTGGTGTCCGAGGTGGATGGGGAGAAAGTGGGTTCATTTGAAACGAATTACTCATGTCAAAGGCAGGCGGGGCGTAGAACTGCGCCTGCAGTGAGTCGTGCATCGACGAGGATGGGATGAGGTCGGCGTCCTCTGAATTGGGAAAGGATATCGAGGACATGGTGGACGTGTATTGGGGATTGCAATAGGCGACGGGTGCGCGCTAGTCGACGGCTGACACAAACAGCGAGCAAACAAAGCACCCTAGGCAAGTACTGACCCCACTCGATAGCAACACACGACATCGTCCGGAGCAAGGAAATGTCGACCTCATATGGCTTTCGTTCTCCAATATCGCGTTCCGAGGCCGCTTCACCCCATCCGGTCAGGGCGCCCTTTGACACAGAGCTACTCCGCACATACATGAAGAAACTTCTCCAGACAACACTACAGCACGCGATCTGGTCTTCCGACCGCGAACAAGTGAAATCTTGGATGAAGGACATCAAAGAGCGTATCAAGGATCGGATGATAGAGATACAGCCCTCTGGTTTGTGAGTCCCAGTGGCAGAGGATACGAAAAACAGGTTGACATCCTGCGATCAGCAAATACGTCGTGCTTGTTCAGATAAACGAAAATCGCAATCAGGGCGGACGGTACGAATTCGACCGTTGGCAAATTCCGCGGACGCAATGACATCAGTTTCGTAGTGCCGACATGGTCTCCCACTGGGAAGATGGGGACACTTGCGTACACGAGCTGTTTTACAATGTTCGCAAAATTCCACCATGTTTTGCGTGGTGAATAATGTTCTCTTTCGCAGGACTCGATCATCTGCACGTGTATCGCATTGGCAATCCGAGGTTCATCATGACCTCCAAGAGTGGTGTGTAGTTGTACTGCCGTGGAAAGTCACATTGCAAGTATATCCATAGTGTCATGCTCCCACGATGGCCATTGACGCCGTCCATTATCATCGGTGTCTACTTTGCTATCAAATCCGCCCCAGCTGTGCCACAATGTCCCCTGCGCTCCGCTTGTCTGGCGTCTGTCTTCAACCCCCTTCCCGACCGCACATCACTTCGCGAAGGGCTCTGCAATGCGATCTCTTGCAACACATCATCCGCGACGCCAATCTGCCAACTCAAATTCTTGGTCATACTTCACACCCCTTTACCCTGCAAGATGCGCTCTTGCTCATCGCTTGGCATTGGTTACTGATAGCTATAGTGCCGTAGATTCCTCCCATGCTGAAACGTTATCCAAGCTCGGATGGTTACCTACATACTCTCACAACTTCCTTGACTCGGCGACTGCCGTCGTCTCCTCTTAGGTCTCTCCGCCCCGATATCTCACGCGACAGGTCAACGTTCAGTTTCCCTCTTGGGAATCTGTCTTTTGTCCCCTGCGAGGACTCGCTGATGAACTCCATAAGCTGCAGGAGGGAAAGTACCGTTGTTCACGATTACAAAACCCGAGTTAGATTTGCATCTCTAAATCTCACTCCATAGCGCGCTGCAGTGCCAGGGTCATACTGACCGCGTTGGATATCGTTTTCGTGCGGAGATTTCAACCGTTTTTATGCCAGGGACTGTGCCTCCGAACGGCGTGCAAATATGGAGTTCTTCGCCCGGAGGGGGAGTTATCTGTTGTGTTTGGTCCCCCCAAGGAAGCAATTTTCCATACCCCGCCCACTCAAGCCGTGGAATCAGTATAACATCTGTGATCCAACTGAGATTTGGCGATGAGTCAACACTTGCATTTGGTGGCCGTTATCGGCAGAGTCTGTTTATCCGTGAGAGTCCATGGTTAATATGATTAAACGGTGCAGATCACGATCAGTCCTTTCAGGAATGTCCCAGTTCATTTCCAAGATCTGGGCGCTGTTCGGACACCTCAACTACCCATCCAACCGCATGATGGAGCTGATGATGTGACTTCACCCGGGCACACGTGTATCAACATGTACAAAGATATCCCTTCACGATGAAAGTCGCGTCCTTGCGCATCCAGTTCCGTCCGGGTAAGCAGTCGCCGGCTGATTGGTCCCCTGAATCCCAAATCCTTAGGCCATGATTTGTATTCGCTGAACCAATGTGTTGTTACGTCAAAGCTTGCGTGCGTTCTGCTGCTAACCCCCCAGCTTATCTCGCGTAATAGAGAAACATCCAACGTGATCACGTCTGTTCCCGTTAATTCAACAGTACCTCATTATCATCGTACGACGGCTGTATGCCGCAACCACGACCTTGAATGTGGACGCGGGCCTCACGCTATCGGTACCATCGCTTCCCTCTTCTCTTCCCGCGATGGCTTGGTCTAATGCTTTTTGTTGAGCGCCCCCCCCGTTGTGGCAAATCTGGTACCTATCTTTATCGCCATTCCGACAATCAGCTCCTATCCGATGGGTCCTACTGTACATTCGGGCTGCCGCGTTATTGAAACATTTCCTGTGACGAGCAATCAATCAACTGATGCACTCCCATGCCTATATGAATCGAGGACAGAGCAGCGCATCAAGGCTCTGCGTGCTGGCAAAGGTGCCGCCAGCTGCGATGGACGGCAACCATCGTTCGAGAAAAACAAGGCTGTTAAGGGGGCCCGTCATCATGATACTGTTACACGACGATAGAGCGTTCATGTAAAAACCTCCGTTTCCAATTATCGAACAGCCCTATACCCTCCTCGCAGGCTGTGGGTTACGTTGGCACCCTCAACAGCATGCGATGCTGCCATGATGCCACCTAAAACGTGTTCAAGTGGAAGATTATGGTCATGCTAAATGAATGCAGCAGTCGAATACGTGAATGCGGGATTGTATACGCAATGACTTGGGGGCCGTCGGCAGAGCGTCTCGTCTCCGTTCCAGGAGTGGGCACATAGCCCGCGTCACGAGAAATGACTGAGCACAAATCGGATTCACCACGTGGTGTCCAAATTAGTCTGGGCCCTCAATTCGAGAAGCAAACTGGTTCGCCTCGGGAAATGGACGTCCTCGGGGTCCTTCTCCCCCCCTTTGTTCCGCAAACAGATCGACGAGGGGTTCGCAACGCCGGCGTGATGAGCGCCGGAATTGTCTCGAAATTTTTTGGTGCCTAATACGATTAAAGGCGGTCGTTTTACCACCTGGAATACAACTAGAGAGCAACAGGTCCGAGGAGGTATCAGTAAGAGTTCACGCCGTCTCGTCTTGCCAACATCAACCGATCACCGTGGCCATCGTTTGGATTGGTGCGGCGGGTGGCCATTCAACTTTTCCGCGTTTGTAGCCCAAGGGGCAAACTGTCTTAGTTTAGCGCCCTCCACTCTGATGCAAGAATAAAAACAAGTTCCGCTCGCTCGGGTAAAAAGCAACCCAAAATTTGGCTTGTTGGGTTTTCGGAGTTTTTTGTTGGCCGCATCAGCGGCAGGATTAGTCCATGCGTCATCTTGACTAGTAGTATGTGACTAGAAGTTTTAACCGTATTCGGCTTGGCGTCGTGGAAGGCAATTTCAGCGTGCTTGAACGGGACCCAATGGGAAAATTCGGCAGCGCGGGGGATATTCCTAGGGAAGGCGGACAAAAGCATGCGATAAGATGCGGACCTGACGCGGAAGGAATTTCTTTTCATCCGAGTTTACTTGGGACCTTGTCCCTGGCGAAACATTACGTGCGGTGGTTTTGTCGTACTGTCATCATACAGTTTCGGTATGTGTGGTCGGGGGATTACCTCTGTGTGAGCGGACAGAGACGGCCTTTAGAGCGGCGGAGCAAAAGGGTGTATCCGAGTCCTGAACGGTTGGTCCAAGATATCCAAAGACGGGAAAACCTGCGGGGGTTGACCGGACGCGCTCGTGCGCATAGGGAAATAACGAGCATTTTCAGGTTGCGAAACGTGACTAGTTACATTGCCGGTGATCGTCTGATAGTAAATGGAATACGCCCGCGCCACGAAGGCCGGGAAAAGTTGCGAAGTCACGGACGTAAGAGAGAAGTCCGAGGTCAAACTTCTGAGAACAATCTGAGAATCTGAGCTGTTCGATGATCGCGTGAAATAAAGGCAGGAGAGGGACCAGGTGAAGGACGGTATCACTGACGTATTGGCCGTGGCGTGGACACCAGCTCTTTTATCGGATCAGAAAGGGATGAAGAAAGCTAGGAGTGTTGCATGGAGATAAGAGTGCCGTGTCGAAATTGATTCTCCATAACAATATTAATCACGATGATGTCTCAGAGGCTAGGCAGAGAGCAGCTCAGAGGGAGAACGGCAAACACAATAATAAAGGTCTGCGGTTTTGTGTCGACCAGCACATAATGAGAAAGGTGAAGTACTTCTGGTGGAGAGCAAGGCTTTCCCGAAAACGAAATGCTTCCGTGATGCAGATGCGGCGACGATATCAGGTATCCATCGGGTCTTGTGTGCTTGGCTTTGGGTAGAGATAGTCTGCGGTATCAGGAAAGTTCTTCGCAAGTGCCTCGTTCAACAACCGGCGATAGGACTAGAAGAGGTTAATGAGAAGGGATGGATGCAACATTTGCCAGTTCTGCAGCTCACGTCAATTGCTGCCATCTTTCCGTTCATGAACTGGTTCTCAGTTGCGGCCCTCTCTAACCTTTCTTTCGTGAGTTGCATGGGATTCCTCGCGTTGTCGACGTCTTGCAGGACCTGAAACGGAACCATTGTTCGGATGCTCTGGGCCATGTCATCGATTGTCGCAAGATGTTGGACCACGTCATTACTGATGGGGAAAAGGTTCGGGAATGACGCCAACGAAAAGATGGCGTTAGGACATACGCTCGAAGACCAACCTGTTTGCCACCGCCTGGTTTATCACGCTCCTTAGTGGAGTCGTTGATTACTGTCGTGCCTAGGTTGTACAGCGCGTTTGCGAGCCCATGAAGCTCAAGCTCCAAGTCACCCTGGACCCCTTGAGGCGGGGGGGACAACGACGAACGTGGCGAATCAGGTGCATGTGTATTCAACGGGTCGGGCTGGAACGACATGGGTGTATGCGACAAAAAAGAACAGGAAATAAAATCATAGCTAGGGTTAGGGTTAGGAAGAAGGAGGAGCAAAAAAAGAGGCCTGCCCAGCCAGAGTGGCCGTGGCAGGACAGGAAAATATTGAGACAGTGCATGAGCCGAAGCCCATACAAGCCGCGGTTACCCTCTGTGTGGACAGGGTCGCCGTGCTATGGAAGGCCCCCACAGCCCGCACACCCAGATACATGAAGGGGCATGCGCCATCAAGGTAAGTATGAGGTTTTCTTCTGTGTACCCACCGCTTATATATGGTGCGCGTCTGTGCACGGACCATCACCGGTCCGTTTGCCACAAACGGCAATCGACATCGGTGATACCAAGACGCTCATGAGTGGACTCGCGGACGAGCTTCTAGCAGATCTCGACGGCCTCTCAGACAGTGGCAGCGCAGAATACGAGGAGAACAACGATGCATCCGCTCCCTCGGCACCAAACGGATTGAAACGCAAGGCGGTTGGCGACATAGACATGTCCGAAGACGAGGACCGGGCAGAGGAGGAAGATGCGAGAGAAGAAACATCCAGCAGGGGTCTCGTGCTTGAGGGCGGCGTGAAGCCAGCGGAGGAGCTTGACGCGGAGGATGTGCAGCAAATGGATCTCGGTGCAATAGAGGACGTCAGCTTGATAGCAAAACTAGAAGGCGGCAAGAAGATGTCCGACATATTGAAGGTGAGCCCATCCGTTTACTGTCCCATGTCACCACTAACGTTGCAGCGCGCAGGAAATCGGCAAATACCAAGCTAACCCAAGCTCAGCAGATGCAATGTCACTTCCTGCGCACTTGAATCCGGAATATACTCTCATCGTGCAAGCAAACAACTTGTCCGTCGATATTGACAATGAAATACTCGTTGTGCACAAGGTACGTTATCACCACCAGACCCAGTTTCCTCGTTCTCTCACTCCTGATTCGCAAGTTTATCCGCGACCACTACGCACCAAAGTTTCCCGAACTAGAACAACTGGTTCAAGATCCCACGCAGTACATGCGTGCAGTGCGTATTCTTGCCAACAACGAGGTTCGCCATATCCTCCCTCGACCGAGGTCCTTCCTAAGTTGCTATTTTTTAGGATCCCACAAAAGTTGACTTGACAGGAGTACTACCTGCTGCCGTGATCATGAGTGTTTTGATCACAGCCACAACGAGCTCTGGCCAACCGCTTTCAGACGTACAATGGAAGGCAGTTGAGCGAGCGTGTGGTCTAGCCGACCGGCTTGAGGAGACACGTAAAAATGTGAGCTCGTTTCAATCAGTCTATTCCTTCCCTCACCTGCCATCGCAGATATTCATGTACGTCAGCTCAAGAATGAATGTTCTTGCTCCCAATCTATCAGCTATTGTTGGTACTACTACAGCCGCAAAATTGCTTGGTGTCGCAGGTGGCCTCGGTCCGCTCGCCAAAATGCCATCGTGTAATGTTCATGTAAGTCTCGCCGTGACATCTTGCTATTGAACTATCTCATCATGCATCTCTCTCAGCTTCTTGGTGCCCAAAGGAAACTGGCGTTGGGATTCTCCACAGTCACCCAGCGCCGACACACAGGTTTCGTGTTTCAATGCGACCTAGTGCAACAAACTCCTTCAGAGTACCAACTCAGAGTACAGCGGACCGTTGGCGCAAAGTGTGTACTTGCCGCTCGCATGGATCTTGAACGAACCCGTAGAGATGGTGAGCATGCTCTGAGAGCAGACCAGTACATTGCGTGTGTTGAAAACCCCCAGGATCATACGGTCAGGATCTTCGAGACAAAATTGAGAAGCATATAGACAGGCTTGCGGCCCCACCACCAGCGAAAATCACAAAGGCACTCCCTATTCCCAACGATGGCCCGAAAAAGCGAAGGGGAGGGAAACGGTTTGTCCTAATCCGCCCTTGTCCGTTCTCAACTACCCAGTCTCACGTACCGTTCCCAGTGCGCGTAAAGCAAAGGAAGCGTACGCCCAGACAGAGCTGCGCAAACTCCAGAACCGCATGGCATTTGGGGAAGCCGAGGAGGAGGTTGGTGCGTTTGATCAGACAAAGGGTCTGGGCATGATCGGCGTCGGAACGGGCAAGGTCCGGGCTGGGCTCGGTGAAGCCAAAAGTCGGGGTAAGTAGGACTCTCGTGGGTCTGACCTTTGCGTTAAACCCGTCGGATAAACAGCGAAATTATCCAAGGCGAACAAGTTGCGCACGGCTGCGCTGACGCGTGCAGCTCAAAGTGGCTCGGCGACATCGGGGACAGCCACATCGCTGACAGTAACACCAGTGCAAGGTCGGCAAGCTAGTTTTATTTGCCTGGCGTTCCACGCTGACTCTGAATTCCAAGGTTTCGAGCTGACCAATCGTGCTGCGGCTGCTCAGCGAGTCAAGGAAGCCAATGAACGATGGTTTGCTGCCGGAAGCTTCTCGTTTATGGGGCAGAAGGGAAGTGGGAATAATGGATAGATTATTTTTGGTCCCTTGGTGAACGCCATGTGGGACGTTCTGGGACACCATGTAATATGCAAATTACAAGTTTGCTGAAACAATTGACTTCACGAATGCAAGGTGAATGTTGTGCGAGTCCCCCCATATGGACGTACATACACTGTGAAATCAGTCTCGAAACTAGAAGATGAAGTGCTAATAGAGGGATGCATAACAGCTGACTGGATGAAAGAAAACTCGAATGCAAGGGTGATCCACCTATGGTAATTAAGCAGGATGGGCCGTAGCAACGGTCTCCCCCGTCACGGAGCTCTGGGTCACATCGATGTAGCCAGCTTTTTTGGGATCGGCAAGGTTGTTTCGTTTCGAACGATAATCCCGAATGGCAGAACGGATGGCGTCCTCGGCCAACACTAGCGCATATCAGATAAGAAAGAACACCCATCGTAGTGAGAAAATTTGCGCACTCGAGCAGTGAAGTTTCACGGGCGGAAGGCAGAGCTCTTTGGCTATCTCTGTGTTCTTGATTTTGGACGCCTCGTCGAGGGAGAGACCCTTGACCCGCTCGGTCATGTATGAGCTCGAGGCGATGGCGCTTCCGCAGCCAAAGGTCTTGAACTTGACATCGCTGATGACACCATTCTCATCGACGCGGATCTGGAGCTTCATGACATCTCCGCAGCTGGTTGTGGTCAGCCAAAGGACGACTAACAGGGGGATAGATACGTACGCGGGTGCTCCGACCAGACCCGTACCGACATCGACGTCGTCTTTGGGAAGAGAACCCACCTGACAAAAGGGGGGAAATGAGCTCTTGTGTAGGAGGGGCCGGTGGAGTGTCACGAACGTTGCGTGGGCTCTCGTAATGCGAAATGACCTTCTCATGGTAACCGCGGGCCAGGACGGGAGCAACGCCAGTCCTCGACACCTTGGTTGCAGTGGCAGCATTGAAGACGGTCCTTGATAGTGCCGAGCGGAACATGGTGGATGCTGGGAAAGTGGCACTCGCACTTTGTCGTTGCTTTCTAAGTCTCGTCTGAGCTCGAAATACAACGTCTACCGAGTCCCGATCACATCCTCAACCACATACTCGGCGATCGCAAGGCTGGATGTGAGTCCAGGACTCTCGATTCCCAAGAGGCTCACCATCAGCCCATTCTCTCGCCCGTCCGCGTAATCCGCCCGTATGACGAAATCTTGGAACCCCGACACCACTAGCTTCGGCCGAACACCGACATAATCTGGCCTGAACCCCTCCACCGCCACCCCGGGCAGATACTCTGTCACAGCCTTGTGCATCTCCTCTAGCCTCGACTCGTTGGGTGCCAGGTGCCGCGTCCAAAAGTCGACGCTTCCCTCATCGGTACAAAAATCGGGTGTATCCGTCGGCGGTGATATCCACTCTAGATCGGGTCCAAATCGGACCCTGCCCTGCAAGTCAATGGTCAAATGCGTCCCAAGCGATTGGAAAGCATGTTTGTTGGGACCAGTGTCGGGGCAGGGGTATATGAGGTGGTTGACATGGGAAATGCCTGGACCGCTATATGCTGCGTACGAGCCACGCGCGAAATACATCGGTATCCGCGAAGATTCTGGGAGAAGAGAGTTGAGAACGAGGTTGGCGGACAATCCCGATGCATTGATGAGTGTCTTTGCAAGGAGGACATCTGCTTCCTGTGTGCCATCAGTCACCGTCTGCACCACCCATCCATCATGGGAAGGTGCTCTAGGAGACCCCTCTGTCCTCCTGTACGGGTCCACGCGTACAACACGTGTGGAGTACACAAGCTCCCCACCTTCGGATTCCAGAATGTCTTTCTCGAAGCTCTCCATAAGTGCATGGGAATCGATGATCCCCGTCTCTGGACTCCACAAGGCTGTGGTTATGTCCTTTGACAGATCGGGCTCTAACTCGCGCGCGTAGTCCCCGCTAATGAGCGAAACGGTGAGAACTGGTTTGCATGCCAAGTGTGGTGCTTGTTCCGAGTGAGGAGGCCACGGAAGCAAGCGAGATTTCCCAAGCAGGCCTTCCACGTACGATCGTTGACTTGCATGGGCAACAACGAGTTTTCCAGTCTTACGGTGCGGGATGTCGCACGCCATGCACCGTTGATGCATGAGGTGGCGTCCACGCAGGCACAATTGGGTTTTCAAAGATCTTGGTGGATAATAGAGACCTGCAACGAGGCAAGTTATTAGTCCCTGTCGTGCGAGGCGGCCATCGCAGCGTCGTACCTGCATGTATCACCTCAGAATTTCGAGAACTGGTAATGGAACAGACCTCAGGACTGCCATGCAATTTTCAAACCCACGAATTTACCTGATTTCCTCCCCAGCTCGCCCATGTCTTTCTACGAGGAACGTGGTCTTGGTCGGAAATTGCTGGGACAACCGTTGGGCGATCGCCAGACCAACCACGCCTGATGGCAGACGGATGAAATCAGGCGCATTCTACGAAGGATGGTCTGATCCCACCTCCTCCGATTACGAGAAAGTCGACGGCGGCATCGGGTCTCTAATATGCGTGTCATCCAGGGCAGAGTCGTGGCGTTCAGACCTGGACTGACCTTGAACTTGAACTTGCCCTTAGAGTTTAGAGCAGCTTTCAGACCGCGCACAGCTGGTGGAATCATCTCGCGAAACGAGGGCACAGAAACTTGAAGCGACAAGTTGTTACTGGCATTGAAGCCAACTTCCAACCGACAGAGTTCCGTAAAATGATTCCGCGTTGGTCGTGGTTAGATAACTTGCTTGACATGCATCTTATCTTAACGACCTGACTTCGCCCACCACCTCGACTGGAGAACTCGGCCAGAGACCGATTAAATGACCGCCCAGATTGGACCACAACCGACGCCGGTCGACTTCGAGGAGACGCTGGCGTCTCTGCAGTCCCTCCCGTTGTTTATGAAGTCGCTACCCAGCGAGGGCTCGGACGACGTTGCTATCCAAGCGTTGCGGAGCCTCGCGTACGATGGCACGCCGGACGGTGTGTTGACGCTTTGTTCCTTGTCACATCGTTGATGATGGCCAAGAAATCGCTCAGAACTTCAAGGAACAAGGGAACGACTACTTCAAGGGGAAGCGTTACCGGGAGTCCCTCGGGTTTTATACCCAAGGTATTGACGCGAAGCCTACGGACGCCAAACTACAGGAAGATCTGTACTGCAATCGCGCTGCGTGCAATCTCGAACTGAGTAAGCGGGATATTTCGTCCCATAGCGAGAGTTGATCGCTCGATAAGAAAATTATGGCATGGTGCTCAAGGACTGCTCAAAGGCATTGAGTGTCAATCCCAAGTCATCGAAAGCGTTATACCGTTCCGCGACCGCGTTGCTAGCTCTAGAACGACTTGAGGAGGCCCTGGACTGTTGCGATCGATGTCTCGTTCTCGAGCCCGGTAATCAAGCCGTCCAATCTCTTCGATCACGCACAGAGAGTACAAAGAACGCAAAAGACCAACGACATCACGAATCCGAGGAGCGCTTTCGCAAAGAAAAGGCGGAGAAGCAGTTTCTCGAGGCAGCTTTCAAGGTGGGTGCTGTATTGCCTTTTGGCACCCGTATTGAACACTAGAACGGTAGCAACGACACCTCTACGTGATTAACGATCCGTATGGGACATCGGATGGTCCGTATTTTCCGCAATTTGACTCAGAGGATCCAACCCGCTCGACTGTCATCTTTCCCGTTTTCTTTCTGTACCCTCAGTACGCGACATCGGACGTCATCGCTCATTTCGTGGAAGATACCACGTTCTACGCCCATATTTCTCAGATGTTCCCGCCACAAACACCTGCACCAACATGGGACGAGAGACAGGAGTACACGGCCAACAGCCTCATAGTGTATGCGATGACGCGGAGAAAACGATTACTCAAGGTTGGGAAAAAGATGACGTTACGAGACGTATGCAAGGCTGCCAAAGCGAAAGAGGGCGACCCCGCAGACGGACTCGAGCTGAAGGACGGGTACCTAACGTTTGCAGTGCTACCAAAGGGCAGCGAGGAGCAAAAGTGGGTGAACGAGTTCAAGCGTACGAGAGACATGTCCTAGGAGAGGTCGAGTTTCCTAAATGGGGTGAATTGGTCATGTTTGGTCTGATGTGAGGACACCGCGCCAGTCGTAGACACGAAAGACATCGACAAAGGCGTCAAGCTCGGTGAGTCCGTCCCAGACTCTGTCGGGCCCTGTAATGCCGTCTGTTGGGTGTGCTGAGGGATGCGGGACCGCGCCATCTAGCAAGAAACACCCGGATTCGGTGGATGCGCACTCGTACGTCTGGGTGCTGACTGCAGCTCCTCTCTAGGCCATCATGTCTGTCAACCACAAGATCCTTCGTACCGCCAACGCACCCCAAACGTCTCCGGACGAGACCGAAACCAACGTCGCCCAGGCTCTCATTGACCTGGAGAACAACGTTCCTGAGCTCAAGACCGAGCTACGTCCCCTGCAGATCTCTGCCGCCCGCGAAGTCGACGTCCGGGGCGGCAAAAAGGCCATCGTCATCTTTGTTCCCATCCCACAACTGAAAGCATTCCACAAAATCCAACAACGGTGTGTTCGTCCTTTCAAGGGCTGATCTCCAACCTGAACTCTCGGGTGTTACAGGCTTACCCGAGAACTGGAGAAGAAATTCTCTGATAGACACGTCGTTTTCGTCGCTCAGCGTCGGATTCTGAGTAGGCCCACGCGCAACTCGCGCACGAAGCAAAAGCGACCAGGCTCCCGCACACTGACGTCGGTGCACGAGAAGATCCTTGAAGATCTCGTGTTCCCCACTGAGATCGTCGGGAAGAGGACGCGTATCTCTGTGGACGGCTCGAAACTGCTCAGAGTGTAGGTGATGCGTGCTTTGAGGGGCGAGCTGTGCTGAGCGCTGTGCAGGATCCTCGACTCGAAGGACGCGACGTCACTGGAGTACAAGCTGGACTCGTTTTCGTCGGTGTACCGTCGCCTGACTGGCAAGGAGGTGGTGTTCGAGTTCCCGCCCGCAAACCAGGAGTAGATAGCCCACACCTGTGTTGATTATGTCGTCGAAATTGATGGGCCTGCCCGTTATGTAGCTCTCTCGTTATCGGAGTGTGCCACAAGAACGGAGCGCGACCGGGACTTGGCCGCGGGCGCACGTGAGCCCAGTCGCGTCGGGTTCTCGGTTGCATCCTCCCCGCTCTTGTCCTCCTCCCTGGCAGCCCCCCAACGAATGGCTGATTACCAGGCTTGGGAGCGCCCTTCGTCGTCCAGGTATGAACACGGTATTGATGCCAAAATTGTCGTCATGGGCAACACTGGTTCGTCTCTTTTCATTCACATTCCCCGTCCCGAATCGAACTGTGATATCTCCCAGGCGTCGGGAAGACCAGCCTGCTCCACCGGTATACCCAGAACAAGTTCGATCCTAGGAACATGACCTCCACCACCGGGGCCTTCTTCGTGACCAAGAAGGTCTACGTCGACGGCCTCAAAGTCCGCCTCCAGCTTTGGGACACCGCAGGACAGGAGAGATTCCGTAGCATGGTCGGTCTGCTCGCTTCTGACCTCTCCCTTTCCAGCCGCTGATGACCACACAGGCCCCCATGTATTATCGAGGCGCCAATGCTGCACTCCTTTTGTACGACATCACGAATGCTGCTACGTTTGATGACATACGGGGTTGGCTCGCAGGCAAGTGCTCCTTTTCGTCTCCGTTGGTCCAGCCTCTCACTCGTTCCATCCAGAGTTGAAGAAAAACTGTCCACCAGAGCTTATCATCTACATTGTTGGCTCCAAAGCCGACTTGCATCACCACCGTCAAGTTACCCCAGATCTTGCACGTCTGTCTCTACACAACTGGTTTCCCCCACCCAGACCCCCATCTCCTCCTCCGCCTCCACCACCTCCGCCATCCACCCTGTCATATATTCGACCTAGGTTTACATCATTTACAAGTATTCGCTCCGCGCCGCTGCTTTCCACGCCGCTCAAATCCTCACCCCCTACCAGTTCCTCCTACCTTGATCCAGCCATCGGCGACGGGCTCAAACGCTGTAGCACGTCCAACGGCCTCTCACGCTCTAAACCGAATGGCGGCGTAAACTTGAACAGATCCAGGACGATTGAATGTTCTCGCTCCGCGCAGTCTCGATTCGGTTCCCACTTTGGACGCTACACGGGGGGATGGAACGAGAACGCAGAAACGAGCAGCAATAGTTTGGACGAAGAGGAAGCCGAAAATGATGGTCAGGAATGGGGCCTCCACCATGGTATGGAACTCTTCGAGGTATCTGCCAAGGACGACTATGGTAAGATGTGCCAGCTTCTCTGGTCACTTTCTAACCGCCCCTTTTTCGTTGCAGGCATCCAAACACTCTTTGATTCCCTCATTGGAGCGATAATCATAAGAAAGGACGTCATCGAGCGAGAGAACGAACTCCGAAAGCGCGATAGCGTGCTACTGACGTCTGCGAGCACGCCCACATGGGCAGCTCAGGCAGAAGAAGAAGAGGCACGAGAGAAGGCGCGCTCTTCCACGGGAAGTTGGAACTGTTGCTCTTCGTGAGATTTCCTCTTGACTTTTCACCGATAGTCCACCTCTCTCTTTCCTGGTTGTTTCGGGATGCTCCCACTATCTACTGCACCTTCTCTTCCCCTTTCGACCCCACATCTTGCTACGAGATCTTATGCACGCCTTTATGGTTCTTGGGTTTACTTTGACATGGTGTCAGCCCACATCTTTCCTTCCTCCTACCTTTATTCACTCTTGAGTTATCTCTTTATACCATATATTCTACGTTAAATAGATACAGCTTAACCATGTGTCATAGTCACGCCGTCCCCACAATCGCCATTTCCATCTCTACCCGAGAGGTTGCCTAGATAGGAAGGAGTACATGAACAGCCGTGAGCGTGATAAGAGCAGACGAGGTCTCTTGTCCCTTGACCGTCATGTCTCTCCTCCCCGCGGGAGGTTTGACAGCAGTTGAGGATGACAAGGCCTGCACCCAAGAGCATTGTTTCCATGCCTTCGATACCTTGTATTGTGCCCTCACGGACTGCGCCCCCATTCCCCCGTCTTTCCTAGACGAAAAGTTGTGCGTCGTTCATGTGTTTGTGGACCGGGACGCTGACCATTATTCAATGTCATACAGCCCGCTCTTCGTCACATGGAACGCCAGGTCATCTCGACCCGGGCGGATGCCCAGGCTGAGAGGCTGTATCGGCAACTTTGAACCCATGCCTATACGCGACGGCATCGCCGAGTACGCGCTCATCAGCGCCTTCAAGGACTCGCGATTCCACAAGATCGAGGCCAAAGAGCTGCCGTCGCTCGAATGCGGGTGCGTCCACCGTCCCCCACACCTCGCCCGCCTGCGCTCGGTGCGGCCCGGCCCGGCGCGTTTCCTCCCCCTCTGACCATCGCAACGGGCTTTGGCGCAGGATATCGCTGTTGACCGATTTCGAGGACGGGACGTCGTACCTCGACTGGACGGTCGGCGTGCACGGGATACAGGTCAGTTTTCCGAACCCGTCCATATACCCCTCGGTGGATTCGTCTGCGCCCTCGCCGCTCTCGTCGTCTTCGTTCTTGCCCCGCTTCAGTTCGAGGCACATGCTTTCGGCGACGTATCTCCCGGACGTCATGGTCGAACAGGGATGGGATAGAGTCGAGGCGATCGACAGCGCTATCCGGAAGGCGGATTGGAATGGGACCATCACGGAGGGGATACGGCGCAGCATCCGGCTGAGGAAGTACCAGAGCAGAAAGTGTGTGGTCGGTTGGGACGAGTACGTTTTGTGGAGGAAGGCGAACGGGGACCAGGACATTTGAATAACCTGACCATCGAACTCGGAACGCACTGTGTTGGAACGAGTACACGTAGAGAAGTAAATACGGTATGCGAGCATGCCAGTCATAGCCGTCTACGCCATTGGATCCCCTGAGGAAAAAATGGACTTTCGGAATTTCTCCAAACGTCCACCCCAACCACCACCGTACTTGGCTTCCAACGTGGTCCACACCTCGCGAAGCTTGGTAGCGTCGCCTCCGCTCGTCTTGTCGAACGCGACGAGGATCCAGTACATGACCCTGTCGGTTGGCTTTGGGAGCTTGGGAAGTTGCAAGAACGCAGCGAACACCGAGTCTAGAGCGTCCCGATGCCAGCCTGTAGACGGGAAAAACGCTGCAATGGACTCTGCCTCTTCCATCCGACGCTCCGCATCCGCGCATCCATGCCGCGCGAATCCGAGGAAGAGTGCCCGAAAGGCTGCCATCGACGGTTTGTAGCACGCAGGGTTGCGCTTCGCGCCGTTCGCGCCGCGGTTGGGTGTGGAGAGCATGTCGATGAAGACGCTGAGAGCGTTTTTCAGGTCCCCATGGTAGGCGAGTGTTTGGACCATCGCTGTATAGGTGATCTCATCGGGGGCGACGCCATCTGGAACGTCCAGTCCGACGGCGTCGCGGACGTACCGCGCGTCCTCGTTTGTGTCGTGTGTACTGGGGTCGGACGCGACGTGGCTGCGGAGAAGGCGATAGACGCGCAGAGCGACGTCGAACCGCCCGCTGCGAGCGTATGCCCAGAGACAGGCGTTGATCCCGTCCAGGCCGAGTTCGAAATTCTGTTGTTGCATCTTGCGCAGCGTGGAGCGCACCCCGTTCAGGTCCTTCCTGGCGGCAAAGTAACGGAGTAGGCACAGATGGGTGTATCGATTGGGCGTAATGTCCGAGGCGAGCAAGAGGGACGACGCGTGACGGATGGCGAGCGGCAAGTTGGAGCGGGCGGCGATGGAAAGGAGGATGTTGTACGTCCAAATGTCAGGGTCCTGTCGCCTTGCAGGTGCATCAACCTCCCTACCAAGAGTATCGTCGGCGGAATCTGCGTTCGCAATCGGTAGGACGCCCCGCTTGTCAAAGATGTCGAGCGCGTTCTCGTAGTCCTCCAGTCGGGTCTTGTGCCACTGTTTTCCGGCGCTGTCTATGAGCGTGTTCCATTCCCAAAGATGGAGCTGTCCGCGGTTTCGTTGAAGTGTCTTGAGAACGGAGAGGAGCTGGAGGTGAACGGTGCGGGTCCGGGGTTTGACGGATGCGAGGAGCCGCGCTAGTTTGTGGAGCAAGTGATGGGGTATCACGGGGCGATAGGAGAGCAACTCTTGATACGCTGACCACGCTCGGTCGGGTGACTTGGCCGTGAGCATGACCCACAACAACGTCCGGCGTCTCTGAGAGGGACATTTTCTTCTGACTTTGTTGGGAACGCTGTGGGGCAACTGGATGCTTGACACAAGTCCACACCGTCGGTGGTCTTGCTTGCCTGAATGCGAATCGATACCAACGGGATGATTGATGCTGCTTTTGTCTGGAGGGCGCACTGGCTTGCCATGAAAAATGGATGAGCGAGTCAAGCTGGGTATTCCGTTGACAGAGATAGTGGAGGGACTCGAAACAAGGTGACTGTCGGTCCCGAATGCGTCGTGGTTTCTTGGCCCTTCTGCCACACTCCATGGACAATATGAAGCAACGGAAATCCTGCTGCGCGGCAAAAGATCTCTCGTGAAACGGGCTTGGTTGCGCACAAGCCTGCATGGTAGTTGTGAGGACAGGGTAGGCAAATATCCGAGGGTCGACGTGGACCCTGTGATCATAAATGTCCAGTGCAGTCATCCTTGAAATGCAGTGAGTGGATTGGTGGCTCTCGTGGACGGAGACCTACCGAGACTGGCACTGTACGGGGTTGTGATAGGGAGCGCCGTAAACGTTGACGCGGGATGTTACGCGACAGCACTTGACAAAAAAAATGCCTTTTTGCCACTAAGTAACACATGCAAGTTGACATTCATGGTAATGAGATGATGGTGTATAGAGGAACATAATGCCTAAGTAGTACGTGAAGCATGGAATCAATCCCTGGCCTTGAGCGCTCCCAAGAACGCAGCCTTTTCCTCGGCAGTTTGGAAGGATCCGTGCTGTGGGACGTATCAACTTGAGATTGATAGAGAGGACATGGCCACTTACGCCGAATTTGGACGAGGTGTCGATGAACTTGAGGTCGATCTTCTCGAGGTCGCGGCGCGAGGTGTGGGTCATCAACGATTTCCGGAGAGTGATGACACGCTTCTTGGTACCAGGGACTGAACCCTTGAGCATCAAGAAATCGTTCTTCACGATACCATAGTGGGGGAAGCCACCCATTGGTGTAATGGTCTTCTTGGTGATATCCGACTCAGTTGAGGCATTGGAGTCGTCCGAGCCGCGACCGACGCGGTAGATCTTCTTGTTGAGTTCGGTACGGTGGTGGTAGCCGTCTATATGCACGGTCAAAGACGTGCGTTCCAGTGCGAAGGTGGGATGTACTCACTCTGACCGGCGCGGGCCACGGAGAACATGACCTTGGAGGGATGCCATGCACCGATACAGGCGACTTTGCGAAGACCTTTGTGGGTCTTGCGGGGAAGTTTCTTGGTGCCCCAACGGTGGGTAACGCCCTCGAAACCGTGTCCCTTGGTGACAGCGATGACGTCGATGACTTCGTTTTGCTCGAACACGCCATTGACGTCGACAGGCTTTTCAAACAAGCCGTGTGCAAACTCGACCTTGTTAGCGACGGAACCGCCATTGACCTGAATTTCCATGAGGTGGGCCTTCTTCTGGCTGAGGCCGGTTTTGCGGATCTGGGTGTGGGCGAGGACGCGAACGACGGTGCAGTACTTGCGGATACGCTCGAGCTCACGAGCAGTGGACTTGCCACCATCCTCTGCGTGCTTCTTTGCGTAGCGGGTGAAAGCCTTCTTCTTGGAACGGTACCAGTTCTTGTAGAAGCGACGCTTGACCTCGTCTGAGAGGTGGGATGCCCAGACGGTGGTGAGGGTGCGGAGACCACGGGGAGTCTCGACGTAGCCGACGACGCCGACGACAATCATGGGTGGTGCTTCGACGATGGTGACGGCCTCGACGATCTCGCGCTTGTGCATCTCTGTGAGAGGAGTCGGAAAGGACGAGTGCTATAAAGAAGGAAAACCTACTGGAGCCCTGACGGTCGAGGTCACGGAGGACGTGGGTCATGCCGGCCTTGTACCCCATGAAGGCGGTCAAGTGGACAGGCTTTTTGGGGTCATCCTGAACGCACGGGATCAGGACGGAGATGGAAGGGCAGCATTGTACGGACCTTTGGGAAAGACTTGACCTTTCCGCGGTGGCGGGCTGCACGCTTGCGGGGGAGGAAACCGAGGGAGCCGTGACGGGGTGCTTCGTACTGGGCGAACGGTCAGTGTATGGTGGTCGAGATCGGTGGCGATGCGGACCTTGCGGTGACTAGGAGACGGACATGGCATCAACGGCGAGCGCGACGACGAGACGGACGTACCTCATCTTGACTGCGGGAAAGCGATGGCGAAGTGGGTGATGATGATGCCGTCGGAGTTTGCCGGGATGTGGCTGGTTAGCTGTA
Source organism: Pulveroboletus cf. aberrans (assembly GCA_038094155.1). Classification (NCBI taxonomy): domain Eukaryota; kingdom Fungi; phylum Basidiomycota; class Agaricomycetes; order Boletales; family Boletaceae; genus Pulveroboletus; species Pulveroboletus cf. aberrans. The sequence goes on along the minus strand of JBBPTO010000019.1, from coordinate 70,964 downwards.
CAGCACTTCCTATTTTGGAAATTCCCCTGTCTACGGGTGACAGCCATGGCGCGCGGGTCTGTGCAGTGGAGACGGCGCGGCGGGGCAGAGACGCGACGCGAGAAACACGGTGAACATTTCTGTTTCGAATGCCTTGATTCTGATTGGATGGAACGCGTTGGTTGCCATAAACGCGTCCGGTCACGCTCGTGGGATGTCACAGCTCCCTTCGCTTCCATCCATACGCACATATGGCCGACGACTCCCCCATACGACGTGCTGCCGTCGTCTATGGAAAGCGCGCGGGTCAGCGTCCTCTCCCTCTGTCCCACTCTGAAGTCGACCGGTCTACCTCTGTTCACGCGTCAGATGACGAACGCTCTCCAACGACCCACTCCTTCCAGTTCGGTTTCAAGCAGCGGTTGAGGGAACTAGACGAACAGTTTGACGACAATGACGCGCTGACATCCAAGCAGTACTCATCCCCGTCCAGGCAGGCATCCTCTCAATCAAAAGAGCTCGAAAGTGTCGCTATGGGCACGCCAACCTTTTCTCCCGAAGCGCCCCGTTCCTCTGGAGATGTCTGTCGCACTTCGTTGTCTCCACCTCCAGCCTCGTTCCACGCCACCTCGCCTCGCGAGCACCCACCCGACTCTCCTCCCGTGCACCGACGTACGAGAAGACTCACAAATACCGTCCCTTCCGACTCAGAAGCGGGTGCACCCAGCAGGTCGTCTTCCCTTTCGCCTGTTCGACACGCCATCACAACTCCCCATACCCGTTCATCCCCAACTCCACCTACTTCCGGGGACATTCCCATGGTGAGCAGAAAGGCAAAAGGAAAAGCACCTGTCCGTGATGTGCTGCCACTTGTCTTTGATGCTGAACAACACTCACCCGCCGAGCTTCCTGTCAAGTCGAAGAAGGGCAGGCGAAGCGATTCCCTCGTACGCCCCAAGACAAAGGTACCCTGTCCATTTTTGTTTCGTCCGTTGCTAAACTTTGCCATGGCAGCCACCGACCAAGAAGGAACGGCGCGAGGCTGCCTTTGAATCCTCCAGAATCGCTGCCGATCGGCCCGTCGATGTCGTACGTACCCAGAAACAAAAGCATTCCCTCTCGGCCTTCTTTGCCGGTCTTCGGTAAGCTCGATGGTCTTGTCAGTCAAACAATGTTCGTGTTCATCTCCCATGCAGACGGGATAACATTCCGACCCCAACCTCGGGGGCGGAGTTGCCGTCAGACCCTATCGAGAGGTTCTCGTCTCCTAACGACAAGTCCACGCGGGAGCCTCCTTCGACCAACATGTTCGGTGTCCCCATGGGACTCCTAGGAACTTCAGCCCACCCAGGAACAAGTAAACGATTGTCTCTGTGCGAGACCGACAAGGCGCTACCTCTTGCTGCCGATTCTGATGAGGAAATGGCCTCAGTGACCTCTATTATTCGACAAACAAGTGGGAAGAAGGAGAAGCTACAGACAATCAAGCAACTTGCCTTGCAGTATGCTGACGCCAGTACACTTCCCGGCGACGAGAGCGAGGACGATGATTTGTTGGTCGTTAAAGATGACATGCACGCTGTGGCTCGTGAAGAAGCCGCACAGCGAAGAGCGGACAAGGCTAATGGTAGCCCCGTCAAGGACAGGATCTTGTTGCGCAAAATCAAACACCCCAGCGCTCGTCCTCTCGTGGTTTCTCCCCGCAAACTTTCGAAGCAGCAACTCCAGGAGCTCGCCAAACCATCATTTGCGCGCGCGGGGAAAGACCCCAAGGGCCATCTCAGCAAAAAACAGCTGGATCAAATGATGATCATGCAACATACCGAGGAGCAACTAAGATCCATTAAACAACAGGAAGAAGAGTGGGTCAGGAGAGGCGGAAGGTTGCTTCGAGATTTTGGTAATGATGCCGCACAGGCTTCTCCTTCACAGAGACTTGAGGCGTATGTTGAACAGGGTCTCAAGGCTGCAGACATATGTGATGCAGCCGGGGATGAAGCGAGTGCTGACGAGAGCGACGAGGACTACACCCCAGATCTGCGAGGTTCTGCAAGCCCCGAGCTAATGAATGAACACGATGGAGATAGCGATCGCGGCGACGACATGGAAATCTCTCAGCCACCAGTGAATGGGGATGAAGACGAGGATGATGAAGTTGCAGTGCCATCAAGACGCAACAAGTCTGGCCAGCATCATTCTCGTCTCGTCATAGGATCCGACGATGAAGGGGAACAAGAATCTCTTCATCGCAATTTGCCCAGTGTGCAGAGGGATTCTGCTTCTTCGATGGAGTCTCAGACCGAAGATGAAAGCGGCAAGGAAAACAGCGCGAGACGGATGTATGATCGTAGCGAGGACAAGGAAAACAAGGCTGTCGCGCGTCATGAACCTTCATCGTCAGAACCAGGGTTTGGCTCGGGATTAGGATCTCTCCCCAGTAGAGAGGATGGGAGTCGGTCTACACTTTCAAACCGCACGGCCACTGATGTCGACGACACCACGCCCAAGGGTGGCGCCAGATCACCGCTGAAAGACATCTCGAAAGACGACGAAGACCCTTTCTTATCCCCTTCATCAAAACCTTCATTCACAGAGCGGCTTCTCTGCAGCGCGACGATATCACCACCCCGCGCATCCACATCCATTCTCAGCCTTGGATCGCCGCCTACTCTACGAAGTGAGCGCATCAGCCGGACAAGCCGGTTCTCTTTGGATTCTGAGAACGACGAGAACGACCCATCTGGATTCAAGCCGTTGCAACCTTCATTTCTCGAAAGGCTGCATAGTCAAGGTGGCGGCCTTGAACCTTCGTTAGCTCCTCTGAACCCCCTCCAAAACGGCGGGTTCTCCCAATTGTTCTCCGTTAGTTGTCCACTCTTTCGATGGTTATGAAATATAACTCACAGATCAACATGTTTGTTAGGCCGAGGACCAGGGCTTCACTAAATCCGTTGATAGAGGGGAAAATGATGGATTAGCACTGACACTTGACGTCGGACTGAAACCTGCGCTCGAGGTTAGCGCGACTCTACGACAGAAAGCTGAAAGCATATTCGAGAAGGAGCAAGAATATGTCGTCGCTGCTGCAATTCAACCTCCCGCCAAGCCAAAGGAAGTGCTCTATGTCAATGACCATGGGTACGAGCAAACCTTCTGAGAATTTGATCGTTGTCTAACCGTCTTGAAAGATTCCTAACACAAACGCGTCCTGAAGGTTCCAGTCCTCAAATGTATCGCATGACGCCTTCTCAGGCATCCAAGTTCGTTGGCACTCAGGTCCATCTCACGCAAACACATCCGCTTAGCGACCGTCCTCCTCTCCGTACGCTGTCCTTTGCAGTTGCTCGAGAATCGTCTCCGGAGCCGCAACCGTTGAGGCGATTGCGCAAACGTAGTGCCTCGCCACTGGAACAAAGGACTCGTGCTCAAACCAGCGATTCTGCCGGAAAGTTGAACGCGTTCGACATTCTCGGCAAAGTACCGTCCAAAGCGCAGAAAGAAAAACATGACAAGTCTGAATTCGTAGCGGTCGAGGCGGAGGAGTCCGATGAGGACGACATGTTTGGTTTTGGAGGTCCCAAGAAGGACGAGGAAGAGGAGGAAGACGACAACGATCAAGACAAGGTCGTCGAGGGGCTGGTGGACGACGTGGCTATGGATGCCAAAGTCGAAGCTGCAGACCTCGTTCAAGAGAAATACAGGTGAGTGGGATGTTTCAGCACCCCCTGTTTACTCACGAGATTCGACCCTTAGGGAACATGTAGAAGAAGACGATCAACAGCTTCAGAAACTGCACCAGGATGCCATCGAAGGAAAATTCCGGATGAAGCGCCGAGATCGTGGGGTTGGCTTGGAAGAAGACAGTGACGAGGATGACGACGAGGAGGCGCGCCGTATTCGCCAACGGATGCACAAGAAACGAAAGATTGAGGGTGATAGTCTGGAAGCCCTAGGTCAGGGAACAGCTGTGCAGACATAAGTGTCACTGATGCGAGTTTCCAGGTCAAAACGAAGAGACGAGGCCATTCTACAACACCTACCATCAAGATTTCATTGACGAAGATGATGAGTTCAAACATTCGCAAACGGATGCTCCGGCGCCCGCAGTCGATGACGATGCCCAAGGTAAAGAGCGAGGTACAGTCACCGTAAACGAAGTTCTCCAATGCTTGCGCGAGGTGGCGCAGAACAAGACTGTTGGTGCGAATCGTAGATCTCTTTAGCATCTCTGAACCAGTTCTATAGGAGGTGGAAGTGATGAATCCTGAGGACACGAGTTGGATCGATGGATCCATGATGATCGACGCTGACGACGCGGTTCGCGTCAAGGTAGTGGAGCCTCGACGGGGTAGATCCACGGTTCGCCATCCAAACGCCGGTCAGATGGACTTCGACGTAGAGGTTCGTCTGTTCTCGCAAGGACTCGGCATGGACTGACGACGTTCCTCCAGCGATCCGGTCGACATGATGAAAGCGACCAACAGCGCGAACAGTGGAAAGTTTGGGCAAAAGGTCAGGGGCAGCATCAGAGGACAGGACGATCAGGCAACAATGCTGCCGTTACTGGCCATTCGAAGGCCAAGACTGGAGGAGGATCACTGAGGTCGGCTCAACTGCCGCCCGCAACAACCATTGGCGGGGCAAAAGTGACGAAGACTTCGAGTATGTTGGCTGCGGTGTCTAGCAGGAGAGGCAAGTTTGCCTAGACAGTATCTTTTGTGGAGTAGCACTTTGTTTATCCTTAACTGTACTTTTTGTTATTATTCTTCTCCACGTAACTAATCACCCGCTACACGCAAGAGGCCCAAAAAAAGAATCCGAATATGCACAACGAGATTGAGCAAGAGCAAGATGCACAGAACTAGTCCTCGCGTTCGAACGAAGAGGCAAGATATCAAGTCTAGAGAGGAAGGGTATCGCCATGATAAATAACCGGGCGCGATGGTATAGTTCGAAGAATAAAGTTTTCGTAATAGGTTTTATGTTCAAGTCGTATTAATGGTTCTGTTTGCCTGTAAAGGGTCTCCCAAAGCGGACCCAGGTGTTGCGAGGGCGCGCGGGCTGAATGAGTGCAAAGTTTCGTGATTGACGTGCGGTCGTCGGACTTTTGCGCTTGCGTGCGCTAGTCTGCATCTAGAACGAGCATCAACACTTGGCATACGCGTCGACCTGAGAGACGTAGACTCACTTTGTGTCTCAGCATGATCAGTTTCGCCATACACGCGGGTGGACCGCTCTCTCTGACGGGATTACCTGCACGAACGTGAGCAATCGTATCCATGCGTAGCGACGAGACAAGACGTACGCGATGCAACCAATGCAAGGCCAGCCTCATGCGCATCGAGCGCGTCAGTTCCCTCCACGATCGCTTTTCTCACTGCCGGAGATAAAAGGCATAGCAGCAAGAATGCGGAAAGGAGGGATATGAAGAATGCAGGAAACATGGAAGAACCGTTCGAGGAGAAGCGGCACGAAGCACGCGGACAGAGCCCCGACGTGGCACGTCGTTAGGGGGGAGGGGGAAGGGGAGGAACGTGGGTCCAAATCAACAGATGGAAAAGAACATCTCGCTGTGGGACGATTTCGTAGTGCTTAGTCAGCGCATTGATTCAAGCGGGGCGGTTTCGTGGCCGCCGGTCCAGTTCAATGTCCCAGCTGGTGTCCTCCACAGTCGTATCAGCAGTAGGACTCACATGCAAGGCCTTTCTCAATTCCGGTCTTTGTTCCATCACCGTCAGAAATTTGCATGTCTTGTTGAACGCGCTCGAAAGCGAACGCAGGCACAACGGCCAAGGTTTGATAACGGGTACGGATGGGTTTCAATCCAATACCGCCTGACCCCCCGCTTAAATGGCAATTGCAGTTTCCAATCATTTGTCCACGTCCGTTGACGACCCTCTTATGAAAGGCTCTTGTACCCTAATGTTTTGTCCAGCCTTGACGACCCCGTAATCTGGGGTATCCTTCCACTTCACTACTTCACCAATTCACATACGACCCGATGGGTTCTGGGTGCCTCAGACGTCATGTTCACAAATCCGTCAGTAGAACGGAGATTATACACATTGTTCCTCTCATGCTGAACTCCCACCGTGGTCAGAAAGTCTCTTCTCCGCGTTCTTTCGTAAAGGCCAGGTCATAGAAACTTTTAGAGGAAACGGTATTTGGCAGCCCGCACTCGATGAGGCGATCGAAAAGCTTAACCAGGGTCACTGGGTTCGTATCCACTGTCTCTGCAGCCGCTATTCACATTTATATCAAAACTCCTCGTAGCTGCACATGTTTGGCGAGGGAAAGGTATATCAACCCGCAGACTATCCACAAATCAATGGTATCGCGCACTTGCCGCGGTTCAAATGGGGCGTGTGCGTGTTCTTTATACACTCCACGCACTGCTCTCTTCTCATGACGACGTGATGTGATGCGCCACAATCAGTGGACGGGCCATTATCGAGACTGATGTCCCACCCCTGATAATACCCGTGTGGTTGACTGGTGCGCGTGGTGCATGCTGACACGGGCCTTTATTTTTAACTGCATGCACACAGGCTTCGATAGGCTCATGCCAGAGCATCGCGAATTTCCGCACAAGTTCTTCCCGAGGATGGGCGTCCGACTCGGTGTCGTATTTGGCGATCCGATGCCATCCGATCGGATTTTAGATGCTTTGAGCGTCCTGTGTGCTCAAAGGAATTCCTCCTCGCCGTCTAACGTAGTAGAGAACTCTCCACGACACGCTGGGCCAGGGTTTAGCAGAGGGTGGATAGAACGCGCAATTGATCACACGGGCGGAATTGCAGAGGGTCCAGGACGACGAGTACAGATGGATAAGATCCGGAGCAAGGTTACGGCTGTCATTCAGCGGTCCGTTGAAGACTTGGGGAGGAAAGTGTCCGGTGACAAACTAGACCTTCCGTTATCGTAGCCTGCAGATCGCAGTCATCTTCCCCCAACCCACCAGTCGCGAATGGAACATTGGGAATAGTCGAGGGAGATGGTTCTTCCCCCGAAATCTCTGCTGTGACGTGGAAGTTGACGCACAACTCACCATCTTGTCGGATATAGTGTTCTAAATTCGTGTGAAAGGGGTGAGGTGCGGTGTGTATTATACACAACAACTCTCAACCAGTTCGGTGGTTATCGATAGATATTTGTCGATCGTCCCCAGATCCGAGTATTTCCGCGTCGCTAATCACCCTAGGCGTTTCAAGTTGGCACCGCAAACCGGGGGGGGGGGTTATTTCTATACTATCTACAGTGACTTTAAAGCGATTATAAGCTACACGACTTTTCTGTTGTCTACTGGATCACGTTCAAGTAAGAGTGCTTCCTGAGGTTCTGCGAGCGAAAACGGGCGAAAACGAGCAGATGTGAGCAAGACAAAAATGTTTTGGTTGTCACGCCGAAATTGCCACTACCCAGAGGATGATCGGCATTTGATTCCAGGACTTTTGACCGAGTATTGACTGCCGAAGTCAGGCCGGGGTCACATCTGTCAATCGAGCGGTACGGTACATGTATAACGTAACGTTTTTGACGAGTTCCCAGTAGCTCGACTAAGTTCAAAAATTGCAAGTCTGTGGGTAATGTCACACTGGTGTGACAATACAATCCTAGTCGTACGTCACACGATTATATGTCACGTCTGCCGTATATCAAACAGTTGGACACCTGTGTCGGCGCTGGCACCGCCACCTTAGGCCGCATCCTGATCTGCAGAGCGGTCTTGTAACGTAACGCATGGCTCGTGCATTCCGATTCGGTTAAGATTTTGTGCTATTCCGTTTTTGGGTGTGCGATGCTGTCCCGACTCCCAACCTTACAGATAGGCTAACGTCGTCCCGTAGGTGATTGGTCCATTTTTCGTAACCCTAATTTGGGCGTGTAGCAGGAACCTGCCGTATACGGGACTCCAATCAGAGTCCTCGGCAAGCCTCGCTAAAGCCTTCCGGAACAGAACGTGAGATGCTTCAAAGCTGTAGATGTCCCTAGACTCTTCAGGCATTTCGTACACCATTTAGGTGGGTCGAAGATACTGATCCATCTTGAGAAATCCAGTGCCTATCGATACGTTGCATTTGTAATGAATTTTCAAATTCCGAGGTAGTCACTGGCTGCCATTCGCCTTCCCAGCATCAGCGGGCCGGACTTCGACTTCGAAGGTATCGCCGCGATACTAGAGACAACTCATAACGTGCCACACGAAGCCATAGACCAAACCTCACTTGATACCTCGCCGTTCATCCCACGCAGCCTGATCGGCCAGGTGGTGGCGACCGCGAAGTGCACTCGTGACGCCTCGGTGCGGACAAAATGTATGTTCTCGTTTGAAACTCTAAATTACGTCCGAGAACGTTCCGACGTTCACATGATGCCTGAAGGGTCAACGATTTGGCAATGGCAAAAACCGATAAGTACCGGAGGCGATAGACCTTCCCCTGCCCGTCTTTCATCTCCTCCATTCACATGACAGACGTTTCCCCAGAGAAGTTGGTGGAGAGCGGCAACGAGGACTCTAGCTCCCAGCGAGCGCAGATCTTTGAACGCCCAACAGGGCTTAAGGGTGCCTACTACAACCCTTATTTCCAAGTGTCGATGCTCGGATTTGTCTGTTTCATGTGTCCCGGCATGTTCAATGCTCTAGGAGGAATTGGTGGAGGTGGTCAAGTCAACACAACTGCTCAGGCCAACTCCTCTACGGCTACTTATGCTACCTTTGCGTTCTTCGCGTTCTTTTCCGGGTCAGTCTTCCGCGCATGATGAAGCTTTTGACAACTGTTCCTCTGTAGAACGATCAACAACGTACTGGGAGCTCGGTTAACCCTCTTCCTGGGAACACTGGGTTACTCCCTGTTGATTGCTTCGTATTTGTACGCACACGACAACTAATAACAACTGCTACAAATGCTAACTCGTATTAGAACGGATAATATTCACCCCGACGCATATGATTTCGTCGTTGTTGCGGGGGCCGTCCTTGGAGTGTGTGCGGGGCTGCTATGGACTGCACAAGGTTGTATGATGATGGCTTATCCCACGGAGCAACAAAAAGGCATTTTCATCGGTATATTCTGGGCAATTTTCAACCTTGGTGCTGTCCTTGGTTCTGCGGTGGCATTCGGAACCAATTTTAACAATCAAGTAAGCGATTCAGCTCGTTAATTTTATTGGTCGTTCGACTTCTCTTTGTCAGGGGAATTCTGGTAAGCGCTATCCTCGAATCAGTCGCAGTTGGTCTAACCTTGGTTCATAAAGTCAGTAATGGAACCTACGTGAGTAGTTAGAGCTTCTTGGAGAAGAAATAGCCGAGGTTCATCCGCCACCAGATTGGTTTTTTGATTCTTAGTCTCATCGGAGTATCCTTGGCTCCATTTATGGCTGATCCCAGAAAAATTATCCGGACGGATGGCACGAAGGTCACTATACCGCGCCAACCTTCATGGAAGGCAGAATTCTACAACCTTTATGTCGCTCTAAAGACTGACCCTTCGATTATCTTATTATTTCCCATGTTCGTCGCGAGCAACTATTTCTACACGTGGCGTACGTATTTTATCTCGACGTTTTACTTATTTAACCGAGCATCGTTCAATAGAGTTCAACGACTACAATGCCGCACTTTTCAACATCCGCACACGTAGTCTCAACGCGTTCATCTACTGGGCAGCACAGATATTTGGGTCCGTCTTCCTCGGTTACTGCGTGCTCGATCGTTCGCAGTTCAGGCGTCGAACACGTGCTCTTACTGGTTGGGTTATCGTAACAGTAATGGTTTTCGTTGTCCACATATGGGCTTACGAGTATCAGAAGTGCGTTACTTTTCCTTAGCGTGGGATGCAATCGAATCAAATGTGGCCACAGGACCTATACGCGAGCTTTTCTGCCTGCGAAGATAGATTTCACTAGCTCTGAATATCCAGCACACGGATGGTTGTACATTTTCTGTGGTTTATTGGATGCCATGTGGCAGACATTCGTGTATTGGCTGATGGGAGCCATGTCAAACGATTTAGCAAAACTTGCCATGTTCACTGGATTCTGTAAGTCATTTCCACTGTTGTTCACAAAGAACCAAGACCAATTTTTGGCATCTGCAGACAAGAGTCTGCAATCTGCTGGTGCTGCTGGTGCGTGGCATGCAGACGCTGTCGCGTCACCGTAAGTCTTTCCCTTCTGATGATTGTGATAAATTGGATGTCATCTCACCTGCCTGACAGCTACATGAATATATTCATCTCTACCTGGGTTCTATGTGCCGCGGGCATGATTTGCGCTCTTCCGATGATTCACTTCCGCATCAAGGATCATACTGACTAGGGCGGTGTGAACGTGTCTCCAGTCTTGTTTGTTTGACTTGGTCTTACGGTCTGATCTTCCATAGCGACGCGATCTTAGGGTGCGCCGCGACAGAAATTCCTTCTTGGTTTTTTGAGACAGTTGTAGATCTAATTATGCAAGCATTGTTTCAGCGAAATCCGCATGTTCAAAGGAAATCAGACCGCTGTTGATCAACTATTTAGCTCCTTTTTCTGGAATCAGTTAAGAACTTAAGATCTGAGACGTCAAAATGACAACACTCCATGTACCAAATTCCGAAGGTGCCGACCGTGATTCAAGCTTCTGAATAACGAATGGATGTCGTTCTACTTGTAAAGTTTCAGATGGGTCATTGGGAGACGTGTTGGTCATCACCCCCACAATCGACATCCTCGCTCAGCGTGCACGTCTATCAAGCAAAAAAGTGTGTAGATGTGTCCCGGACACCCGAAAACAGTAATGGCGGTACAGTGAGCTGACATCAGAGTCACCCTCAGTAGATGCTAAGTCTCGCCTTTTCCATATTTGGACGGCATTCCATAGTTTGTCTATATCGGATTAGCATTGCAGACACGACCGTTGCCTCATTTGCAGGTTCATCGGACAAAGATGTCCGAGTAGGATAGCTACTTAGTGGTGTGCTCTTTCAAACCATCGATCAATATTGAATGCTTACCATGTACATCTCCCTCAGCACGTACTATCATCCTGATGGAGATCGAGAACCAGGACGAATGACCTGTGCCGGGTTGCCATATCGTGCAAATTACAAACCTTTACCATATTCCGACGAGAAACATTTAGATCGGCTTGAGAACCGACTGGCAAGCAGACTGAAGACGTCCGATGTTCGACTTGATGTATTAGTAGTCTTCCGTAGAGAGATAGTTGTTGTGGAAGAGCTTGGAGCTCTCGACAACAGATGTCAACAAAGTACAACAATGACTAGCGCGGCGTTGGCGCTTGAGCAACCTTGCAGTTAAGGCGTCGCACTGTGCTCGTGCTTGTTGTTCTCGACCTTCTACAGTGTGGTCATGAATGTTGTCGACAGGGTTAACCGTAGTTTGGATACGTGGCCCAAAAGTGGGGAGATGGAATGGTATGTTCGACTTTGTTTCATGTGGCATTTTCAGTCTAATAATCTCGCCTGCAGTCGCAATTTCCTTCTCTCAGTCCATCTGAACCCTGCGGACCCGGCCAGCATCGAGACACTTACGACTGCATATCATACCTTACTGTTCTCTGCCTTGAAGACTTGGACTACGATTAGTTCTTTCAGCCCGCAAGCCTTCGTCAATTTCGTCCAGTCCGTATTGGTGTCCTTGCCTTGTTCTTCTGCCCGGTCTCGGCCTAGGCAAAGCGACACTTTGCTTGGAGAAATATTGGTCGACATTGTCTGGTCCCTTGACGCGCAGTTGGAAGAACTCTTGACGGACGCCAAGTCACTCATTGCAACAACAGAACAGGCAACCGAGGCTGGTGACTCGCATAAAGTGACGCGAATAAAGCAAACCGCTGAACAAGACAAGGAAATTCTTCTTGACGTTGTTAAGAGACTCCTGGTGAGCTTCATTGAATTCCTCAGGGACATCGAACTCAGTGTTTGTCCAGTTTGCTGGAATCATCGATGTAGCTGTATGCCGGGAACGCCTCGACTTGAACCTCCTTGCCAACATTGGTCTCGTGTTAGACAGGTCATCGTTTGACAAGAAGGAGATTAGAACCAGAACTGGTCTCCTGTGAGTTCTTCGTGAGCGGCAGCTTGTGTATGTTGACGTTCGTGGTCGGTTTGCAGCTACAAACAAAACAAGTTCAACCTTCTTCGAGAACAGTCTGAAGGATACACCAAACTATGCGTGGACGTGATGAGCTCTTTGGGTCCTTCCCATTCACCACAGGACGGAAGACCTGTTGAGAGTGCCGCATCCATAGAGGACCGCTCCCGGACAGTATGGGACAAGATCATGGGCCTTATTGGATATTTTGACCTTGATCCCAATCGCGCTCTTGATATCATCCTCGACATCCTTACCGCCAACATCACAACTCACTTCACTTTCTTCCTTTCCTTGCTATCGTTTTCCCCCTGGACAGGATCTATCAAACGCTCCGTGGCCGGAAAATTCGATGGTTGCATAGGGCCCGGTCCAACTGTAGACCAATATCGAGGGAAATGCCTTGACGAGGTTCTTGAATTTGCCGAGACGCACTCTCTCAGCTGTAAAGGTCTGAATTCAGTTCCACGTGGTTCTGAGTCGCGGGTGCTCGCCCAAGTCCTTGGTTTCAAGTTCGCTTATTATCAGGTGTGTCAATCTTATGATGTTTGTATCTTCTAATCTTGCGTAGACTCCAGACATCTATGAGCAACCTCCAAAATGGTTGTATCTCACCGCCGCACTCTTGATACGGGAAGGGTTTGTTTCGCTCGAGGAGTTGTATCCCCATGTGCGTCGACTTCGGTGTGTCGTATACATAATTTGATGGCCCACATCTAGTTATCACCTTCCGATGAGGACATGGATTCGTATCACAGGGATTATCTGGACCAAGTTCACCAAAAGGTTGTGGACGCTAAGGTTACTCAACTAGCAATGGCAGCTCCCCTAGAGTCAACGAACTCCGGATTCAAGCCGCGCTCAGACCCTGGAGAGGAGACCAAAAAGACCGTAGATCCGAAGCCTCCCAATCAGAAGGCGGCCCTCATCGGTGCTCTGCTTTCAGTTGGCGCTCTACGTCCTGCTTTTGCAATCTTGACCAAATTTCCATGGTTCGTAGATGCCCACGTCGAACTCGCGGACTTGGTGCTCCGCGTTCTCAGGCATTCTATTTCGCCTCTCTATGATACGGTTTTCGTCCTCAAGGAACGCAATCCCAGCTTCACTCAGCCTCGCGCCCGATACGGGTCGACAGGGGTCCTGCAAGCGACTATGCGCAAGCCGCAGCTAACGTCAATTGCACCGACGCCTGCTAGCACAGCTACGACAGAGTTTGTATTCTTTTTTCCTGACTGGTCGGAGAGGGTTCCATTGTCGACAACCTTCGAGGATTTGGTTGATGTAATCGAGCCTCTGATGAGCTTTGTTGGCCTCCACATTTCACGCGACCCACTTTTCGTGTCTAAAATAACGCGTTTAGGGAGGTCACAGTTAATGTCTACGGTAAATCCATAATTCTTGCGTTTAGTCGACACATTAATTTTCCCTCATAGGCTCCTCTTGATCCAGTCACAAAAAGACCTAATGGGGAGGCAGACCCATCACATCCTGTTCGAATGTTTTGGTTCAAGCTTTTGCGACTATATTTTATACCGTCACTGCCCCTGATCCGAGGAAATGCTGTTTGCACTGTGGAGATTTGGAACATCATTCGACAGTACGAAACAACAGCTCGCTGGAAGTTGTATGGGGAATGGAAGACAAGTATGTATGACTCGCATCCAGAACTTCGCATTCGTCAAGTGCAAGCCGACCGGGAATCAAAAGGAATATTACGACGCTTGTCACACCAGACTATCGACACACTTTCCGGGACGGTTGCAAAATTGGCTCACTCGAACCCTTGCATTTTCTTCTCAAACGCTGTCAACCAAATCATGGCATATGACAATTTAGCGGGGGTTGTGATCCAGGCACTTCGATATGTCACCAACATGGGGTTTGATGTATTGGTCTATGTCATCCTGGACGCTCTCTCTAATCCGTACAAGAATCGCGTGAAGGATGATGGTGTCAATATCTCGGATTGGTTGCAAAGTGTGTCTCTTTCCGCCACTTCGGTCATATCCTATTTACAGCAATAGGTCTCGCGTCCTTTACTGGCATGCTCTTTCGTCGATACAGCGCAGACCTGTCACCACTGCTTAAGTACGTTGTCCACCAACTATACAACGGCCAAACAACGGAAATAGTGGTCCTCCGCGAGCTTATTTGGAAGATGGCTGGCATTGAACCTCTGCCAAGCCTGTCGGATTCACAGATTGCTGCGATGGCTGGTGGCCCAGCCCTACGCATCGAGGCGATTGCCTCTGCAACTCGAGGTGCCCGATTGGATCCTGGTGATGCCGTACTCAAAGGTCCTCTTCGACTGGGGAAGTGCCTGCTGGAGACATCCCTGGCGTTGCCTCTCCTCATTCAGGTTGCGCAGCAGCGACAGTCCTGTGTCTTTAAAGCCCCTGACACCCACCTCAAGTCCCTTGCAAGTTTGTTCGATACAGTACGTCGCGCGTGGTATCGTGCCCGCATCTTGTTCTCAAAGTGGCTTTCCCAATTCAGACGCATGGGGTACTGCTACAGTACTTGGAGCTTCTTACTTCACCGGCTGTGGTTCCCCCTGAAGACTACGCGAAGAGGATCCTTCCTTCCTTAGCCGACCTTGGGGAGTCGTACGGAATCTCTGCACCAATTTGCATGCAGATCATTCGACCGATGCTTAACAATATCCTCCTGGTAATTATTTGAGTGTCGATAATTGAACAACTACTGACGGGTTCCAGAAAACGGCTTTGTCAATGCAAGAGAAGGAACGCGTTGCTAATGAAGAAGCCGAGAAGCGTTTGAAAGCTCGCCTGTCAGCGAAGCGCGATCCATCAGCATCTGCGTCGCGCATGGACTCTCCGAATAGCGCCAATACGTCACGGGATAACTCTGAACAAAAGCCCCCATTGGCCGAGAACGAGGATAGTGCAATGGATGTCGAACTAGAAATGATCACACCTACCGCGGAGGTCCGTAGCCTATGTGATTAAGGCGTTCCGTTCAGTGATTCCACTTGTTTTGTAGAGCCTTTGGATACCCGAACTGGAAGTGCTGTTCGACGATGTACGAAAGATCGCAAAGAGCAGTGCAATCGACGTGATTGGGTAAGTTCTGTGAAATCAAATCAGGGTTTTGAGTTGACACAAAGCTCTCAAGCCCTGGGTTTTATCTGACGTTCTGGCAACTGTCTATGTATGACCTCTCTCCGCCAGCTGCCAGGTATGATGAAGAAGGCGCTGCATTGCGCACTCTCAGTCGACAAGAAGATGCCAAGTACATTAGCGCGGACCGTTCTTCTGACCGTGCGAAGAGACTCACGGCGAGCTCGCATAGAGCAAAACGTGACCGTTGTAATGGTTTTGTAAATACGCTGGCCCAAGAGTTCAAAGAACAGACAGCGTCGAGAGTTTTTACCTTGAAGCGGCTGGCACGAGAGAAGCAGCACTGGTTTGCTCATGGTGAGTTTGACGTCTTCAACATTTCAGGTGACTTATCTTTGCCAAGTCGAGCATCGCTATGCAGTCTTAGCATCTGCTATCATCGAACACTGTATACAGCCGCGCTGTTTGTTATCACCCATGGACGCCGATTATTGTGCGCAGATCATCAAAGTCATACATACTCAAGGGACGCCAGGCTTCCCCACATTGATGTGCTATGACAAGGTTAGTGTTAAGATTTGCATTGGACTGTGATAACCACTGGACTCCAGCTACTTGGCGATCATATCAAAACTGTGATTTTCTCTTGCAGCGAATATGAAGCAAAGAACTACGGTGCGTCAGGCTTGACTGCTTGTGTACAGCTCTCTGACACGTACACTGGGCGGCAGGGCGGTTTTTGTTAGGGGTTCTTACCGATTTATGGAAGTGGGCGCAGGACGAACAGCTCTTTTCCCAGGACAACCGTACGAAGATCGGTGGAAGAACTGTTCTCCTTCCGGGTTTCCAGCCGCGCTGGACCAACAAGGACCACACAAATATATTATCGGAAGATCTATTATCGTGGTTGGGCTTCAAACAGATCCTACGCAAATGGCACAGAAAGCTAGGCAGGGTAGGCGGTCGAGCGATGAATTAGTTATCAAACTAACCGGCCTCCAGAGCCTCTGCAATTGCATCGAAACTGGAGAATTCATGCACGTCTACAATGCCATAATCGTGCTAAAAGAAATCCTTCCGGTCTTTCCCCAAGCTGCCGTTGGCGAATACGGACCTGTCATCGACAAAATGATTGATAAGCTGGTGGAAGGCGAGGAACGAGGTGACCTCAAGATACTCAGTAGGGCGTGAGCAAGCTTTCTCTATTAGTGGAGCATATCCTGATGTCATCACAGCTACTCTGCAGCCTTGAAGAAGCGCGAGTCTCAATGGGCGGTCCCACGACCAACACCTCCTAAGGTAAGCTTATTTCACCCTGGATTTATTCCCGCCCAATTCCACCCGGCAGGTAAATGGTGGTACTATGTCCCCGAAACCTGGTCTGTCATCGATCGACAAATCGCGTTCTACACAACCTCCCAACGGTTCTGTCGTCCCTGTAACACTCGATTCCCGCCGTGAGACCAATGCAACTGCAGGCGTTCCAGCGGCTTCGAGAGCTCAGACATCAAGTAGCGCCCTGCAGATTAACGAGGAAAGACCGTCCACACCGGCAAGTTTAACGAAGTTGGCCATTGAAAGGTAGGAATCTAACAGTTGTTGACCCTTTCTCTCAACGAAATGTCCCACTATTAGCATTCCGAGGCCTGAGAAGGTGAAGCGTGTCCGGCCAGAAAAAGGCAGTGAATCACCAGTACCGGATGAAATCAAACTGAAACCAGATTCCATGGATGCTGACGCTACTCTATCATCTGCACCAAAGGAGGGAAGGGCACACGTGCAAGAACCACCTTCACGTTTTGGAGCGCGACTCCTGCCTCCTCCTACCCAACCTACCTTGCCATCGATGCATGTCGATATTCGGGCGCCAATTCCCGTTCTTAAAGAGGTTTCCAAGCCACCCCGACCAGCCATTGCGACGCTCAGCCCGAGAGAACCTCTATCTCCTCGTTTGAAGTTTGAAGACAGGCAATTTCAAGAGGCCATGCCGCCACCCACAGCTCCCAGTCAGACGCTCTCGGCGCAAGAGCTCCGTGAAACAGCAAAGCAAACAATTGGCCATCGTGCAATGGAAAAACTTGATGATCGGCGACCGGCATCCGATACCCGCAGTCAACCTGGTTCTGGAGCTCCATCTCCATTGCCACGTCGGCGTACTGCATCACCTGGCACTAGAAACCATAGCTTGGAGAGTCGAGCAAGCGGTGAACGCCGCGCTGACCGCGGTCCGGGGGACGGTGACCATGGGATCGCAGAACGGGAAGTTCGACAAGAAATGCGGCTATCCCGCAAAGAGAGTGGTGCTGCTCATGTTCCTCGAAGCGAAAGGGTCTCGAGCCATCGTACATCGGCTCGCGAGAGTGATAGGGATAGGGAGAGTGACAGGGAACGTGACCGAGAGCGTGGCCGAGACAGGCATGGGGAGCGCGACCGCGACAGGGAACGCGACAGAGAGCGAGAAAAGGAGAAGGATCGGGAACGTCGTGATAGGGACAGAGAACGCGACAGAGACAGGGATCGGGACAGGGATCGCCATCGACGTGATGACAAGGATCGGGACCGGGAGTCGCGCAAGGACCGAGACCGATCGAGTCAGGTTTTAACGCCTGCACCCCCCACTGCCACATCAGAGCTTCGAAGTCTTCCCACTCGACCCGACCCGACTCGACACCGCCCCGTTACTGAGATCGGCGATGATGCTCTTGGCAAAAGACGCCGACTCACTGAAGATGATGTCAGTACTTATCTCTTGGTTAATGTGACTTGCTGACTGGTTGACAGCTCGACCGTACTTCGAAGCGGAGCTCTCGCAAGGAAAGTCATAGGGAAGATCGTAGCCGCCGTTCTGATAAGGAAGGTCACGATCGGCCACGGGATTCCGACAGGCGTCGAGTAGAACTGCCGCCTTCTGACGGTGATTCACGCCCGCCTGTTGAAAAGGCATGTTCACATAGTTGCGAATGTCCTCGCACCTTTGATGACGCGAGCAAACAGTCCGGCGAGAAGCGAATACCTGATGGACCTAGAACCTTGCCTCCAACCACACCGTCCGCCCCAAGGGCGATGTCATCCGTGGATGGGTCTAGGAGTGGAAGCAAGGTTGAGCCCGGTGCCAGCCGAGGTGGTGGAGATTGGAAAGGCCAACGTGACCTTGGACCACCTACATACCCGGCTTTGACGGCCGGTGGGGCGCCGGACACGGGTTCCAGTTTACGCGCAAGGATAGGTGAAAAAGAGGCTACTCGTTTGGCTCCCCAGGCCCCAGCGGCGTCCTACCGGTCCGATGTGCTGCCCAAGGACGATGACCGTGATGGTAGGAAACGAACAGTGACCGGTGAGTGATCGCCCACTCGTTAACGTTTAGCCCAAATTCATCTCGCTTCTAGACCGGGATAAGGACATTGGGGAGGCGAGCGGCATTCCAGGGGACTTGTCATCCCAGCCTACGAAACGACCGAGAATCAATCGCCACCGCTATAATAACACGCCTGGACCTCATGGACTCGCTAAGAGGACCCTCCCGATTGACCCCCAGGCCGGGGACAAATCGCGCTCGACGAGGAAGGATTAATTATCCTTAGAGATAGGTGTATCCTATTTGGTCGCGTCTATCCACGGTACATCATTACACTAGTTACCTCTCCACTAAGTCGATGGTGAAGTTGAGACTACCTACGTTAGCAATAATTAGGGAGGGAGATAGTTTCCGAGTTGAATCAGATAAGACGAGTTGAATCGTGAAGGGTAAGTCAATTACTTCCTCATCAAAGTTAGGAACTCTTCGCGAGTTTTTTGCTGTGTCCGGAAACATCCCAACATGCAAGAGGTCACTGTGGTGGAACCTGGTTTTTGTACACCGCGCATGGTCATGCACATGTGACTACGACAAATGGGACATTGAGAGGGTAGCGCATTGGTGAGCAACACTCACGTGGCTTCCATCACGACTGCAACACCACGGGGTTTGATGGCTTCCTGGACTGCAATTGCGATTTGCTTGGTCAGCCGCTCCTGGACTTGCAGTCTTCGGCTGAATGTCTCGGCAATGCGCGCAAGTTTAGAAAGACCCAGCACGAGTTGGTTAGGTATATAAGCGATAGCAACCTAGGAACAGTCGAACCGTGGGTTGTTGCGGAACTAGAGACGGCACCCACCTTGCCTGTGAATGGGACGAGGTGGTGTTCACAGAGGCTGGAGACGTCAATATCACGGACGAGAACCATCTCATCGTGGTCTTCAGCGAATACGGCATCGTTGATGACGTCTGGGGAGGCATGGAAGTGTATCTGTGAGCATAAGATGGAAGCATACCTGCCAAGCGTTCTTCGTAACCTCGGGTCATCCACAAGATGGCTTGTGCATACCGTTCGGGTGTTTTGAGAAGCCCTTCGCGGTCAGGATCTTCTCCGATACATTCGAGAATAGTGCGGACGGCAGAGGCCATGCGCTTCTCACAGGCAACACGCTCTAGTGGGGTGGCGTTCAGGCGAGAGATAGTGGACTTTGCTAAGGGTGATTCCTGAGCGCCCGAGCACGATGTGAATGGGCAGGACATACCTGGCCAACCAAGGCCATTCGGGTCAGGAAGTGGGCTCCCTCTCTCGGCACCGTTCGCAAGCGGGGTGGATACGCCGGAAGGCGGACGGAAGCCGTAGCCGTCGCGAACATGAGACAGGTGGGGACGGGTGTCGTGTTCTTGGGGGATGTCGGCGTCGGTGGTGGGGAGCGGGGCGCGGTGGAGCTCGAGACGCCTGAGTCCATCGGCCAAGAGGTCGGCCATGTCAGTAGCGGGAGGGTCCATGATGGGTATAAGCAGGACCATAAACGGATACCTCAAGGACCGGCAATTCCGCCCGCCAGTCTGTGCACTGAAACCATCACCCAGGCCTCCTCCTTCCAATTACCGCACACTCCGGACAGGTTCAGCTCACCCTTCTGATTCGCTCCGGATGCTCACGCAACACTGTCTTTCATTCCTAAAATGACCTAAAGTTTCATAATCCTCCTGCCATCTTTCTTCTCACTATGTCGTCTCAGTCGGGACGTCTCTGCCAAACTCGTCTGCACCGCACCCATTCATCACCTCGGATCTCATTCGTGCTGAGGCGGACCTCTTTCTTCCGTCATAAATGGCATCTTGACATCAACTCCGAGAAAGCTGTGGCTCGTTCCGGCTCTTATACCCCCCTTTCCAGGCCATATTATCTCCCCGTCGTCTCCCGCATCCTTGAAAATGTGTCAGGATCCTAGGCCGTCTCGCCCACTTAGGTACCGATGTTCAACCCCGCGCATCCTCCCAAAAACACCTTCCACCCCGTCGTGCTCCTCCCTCGAGCAGGCTTGGCTCGCCTCTCGCGTCATTCCGCGTCGCAGGGGCACGCACCTCATGCCCGGCGCGCAGCGTCCCATCAACGAGACAAACATCAAGCTTGCCCTCACAATTGCCCGCGCTTGTCTGCCCGACCTGTTGTTCACCTTGTGGTCCTTGCATCCCGTTCGGACTACTCTCATGATGATTCTCCACATTGTCCGTGGTTTCTTCCCGGCATTCAGGGGCTATTCCCAAGCCATGATCGTTGACGAGGTAGGCCGACCGGGAAATTGATCCGCGATTCTAACGTATCCACGTCGCTACAGCTCCAGACATTGGTATCTTCTGGTTGCTTCTCTTGGTCCCGGCTCTTGAGATTGTTAATTGCCGAAATATTTCGACGGGCCGCGGAAACAGCCATCGATTCATTTGCGTATGTCCCACGTCGCTTTCATGTCCGCTTCTCGTTGACGGTGTCCTAAGCACTTCAAATGAGAACATAGTCCATGAGTCGGCACGCTTTTTTGTTGAATACCAGCAGATCGCACAACGTCTGCGTCTTGATATTCCGACCCTCTCGGACCCCATCGTACGAGACTGTCTTCAGGAATCAGACCTCTTCGTTCGTTCCTTCAATGGAATGGGTAGTTTTGGACTACTCTCGCCCTTTGATTTCATACAGATATTTGCCTTATTATCTGAATTGATCTCCCACTTGCTAGTACTCTCATCCCTCACGGGTGGTTCTACCAACCTGGGAGCTTTACTTCTATCTCTATTGTCCGCCTTGTTCCCTCTACTGTTGAACCGTTTCATTAGCGTCCAATCGTTACCCGAGGTAATCCATACTCCAGACGAGGCCCGAACTGCGGAACGTCAAGAAAAATTACGCAATCTCGCATACAACGAGTCTCATCGCCAAGAGGTCCTCCTTTTTGGCCTTGGCCCTTGGATCCTTCAGTCTTGGACCAGTGCTAGAAAGGCCATGTTGTATGACGGTCAATCCTCGCCTTCAAACCAGTTGACGTTACCTCAGCTACTGAACCAGATCAACGTTTCCGATCTTCTATTTGCCCTGCAAAACGTGAGGCCCTGATAGCTATTCGGTTGACGCATTCATTCTAATTTCCCTCTTCTGGTAGCTTCCTCTGCTTCTCATGTTTCAATCATCATCCGCATCGCTTGGATCTTTGGCTCTCTATCGGAGCTCAATCCAAGCTGTAGTCTTCACATTTGGAAACTTCTTGACGACAACGCGTATGGCATATCAGGGCGTATTCTTGATGGGGGCTTTTTGTGCAGCCATGAATATCCATCCTGAGCTAGAACCGATGGAGGAAGACGTCATAAGTTATCCGAGTTTGCCTTCGGGGATGAAAATCGAAGCAAGGTCCCTTATCTTTATCAGGCATTCATGTGTTGAAACACGCTTATGCTCGGTCACAGGCACCTCTCGTATACCTACCCAGGGAGTAAGGAGGCCTCGCTGAAGGATGTTACTTTCAGCCTGGAGGCCGGAGAATCCCTTGCGATTGTCGGGTACAACGGATCAGGCAAGTTTTTTAAGCACAGAACGGTGCCTCGTTAATCATCGTCCATTCTCACCCATAGGGAAGTCCACACTTGCAAAAGTCCTGTTGCGAATTATAGATTTCGACCACGGTGACCTCTTCATCAATGGTGTTGACATACGACGGTTATCCTCCGCTGAATACCATCGGCATGTTACGGCGGTCTTCCAGGACTTTTCAAAGTTTAACGCCACTGTTCGAGAGAATGTGGGACTAGGTTACGTTCAGAAGTTGCAGTCGCACGCCGCTATTTCCCGTGCCATCCACCTCGGTGGGGCGGATGCCTTTGTGGACGCTCTCCCCAATGGTGTGAAGACAAAATTGGACAATTCAGGATTCGATGCGATGCCTCCTGCGTACCCAGGCACATTGAACTCGGTGATGTCCTCACGACAACATCATGGTCTATCTGGTGGCGAAGTATGTCCGGTCGTGCTTACTCAATCACAATAAGCATGTATCTGACTAACTTGACCTTACGACAGTGGCAGAGGATAGCAATCTCGCGCGCGTTCATGCGTGCTGATCGACCCGAGGTCGACCTTTTGTTGTTTGATGAGCCCGTAAGCGAAATAGTCATGAGAGTTCACACCATCTCAGAACTTGGCAGACATCATCGCTAGACGCACATGCCCAAAGCAAGATATTTGATACCATCCATCGCATCTCGGGATCCTCATTAGGAAACAAAACAAAAAGTGTCATTTTCATCACTCACCGACTTTCCACCGCGCGCCGTGCCGATAAGATCGCGATGATGGAGAGAGGGGTACGTCCATATCATCCAACATCCGTCTTCTTCCCGACATTGATGGCCGCCGCCGTCGGCTTGTAGACGATCACTGAGTTCGGCACTCATGAAGAGTTGCTCAAGCAAGGTGGCTCGTATGCCGCGTTATACAAGGCATCCATTTGAGGAGTATGACGTTTCCTTGTCGAACTTTCCTGGACAACGTCAGTTCATTGCAATTCTCTCGCATTCATACCAAGGCAATGTATCAAAATCAAGAACGTATTATTAGCGGAAGGCTTCGCACTCGGCCACCATATCCTAGATCATAGACAAAATCCCACCCAACGTAAACGTAGACTTAATCGTTTTGGGAATCGTCCTTGTACACTACAGTGCCATCATGGACATATGCATCGACGCTCTCCCCCGATTGGGACATGACGTGAGTGGATGACGGACCGCCGTGGATGCCTACCAGCAAGCCAGTGTCACGGATGCCTTGGATGAGAGAGGGAACTTGCAGCTAGTTGTACATAAAGACGGTGAGCTGACAGAATGACAGGATGCAGCATTGCCAGTTACCAATAGCTCGGAATCAAAGAAGACGCCCAAGAGGTTATTCGCTTTAGCGAATTCCACGCCCTCCGCCACACTCGAGGAATGCTGATCGTCACCCGCGTCTCGAAGGTCAGGGTTGGGTGGAGCTGACACATGATCCTTGGGAGTCTGAGCACACCTAGATGAAAAGAAGACCGGATCTAGTAGAAGCGAGATGTGAGAACGGCGATGATCCGCAGCAATGGAACAGGGGACGTTACAGTTCGGTTGCTTCCAGTTCAGCGCCGCACAGACTTGGGGAGAGAAAGACGTGAAGGCAATTCGTCGACGTGCAAAGGCCCCGCCCACAGAGGACGATGTTTGCCTGATTGTGCGAAAGACGGCGTTGACGCTCAGATTGAGGTCGAGACGGCGCTTGGTGTGCTGACTTGGCAACAATGCCAATTCCAATGTCAAGCCAAGGTTGACGGGCAAAAGCTGCAAGATTACATCGATCACTAAGAGACCCTCGTTCTGTACAAATCCAGCCATCGCACCTGCATAAAGCGTGATAGCGGCAGCATGACATGTGGTATTAGTCTATACCAGTCCTGAATGGAAGTTATTCTGTGAACGAGCTGCTCTCCCCTATCGAGACGATTGGCCAGGGCATCAAATTGGGCGAGGGTGACATCAGCAACGCCCAGATCGTAAGATGATTCCGGTAGCAATTTTTCACCATACAACACTGCCTGAAGATCTCTTGTGACTTGCACGACTGCATAAATGTAATTTCCAGATAGGGAAGATACTGTGACTGTGAGCGAAGGAGAGGCGGGCGCCGATTGGATGGAAGGGGATGTGTGCGTAGAATCCAATGACCTAGGGGACTGACGCCACGGGGGTAGTGTTTGAGGCGCAGGGTGCAAAGTGCCACCTTGTGGTAACGTCAGGGACTTCCAATACGTTTCGACGGATCCCGCGACTTCAAGGGTGACGCCTTGGAATGGGGTGATGACATGCGCTGAAAAGGTAACCTGAATGGGGACATGTGAACATCAACTTCGCGTGGTAAGGAACCAATGAGGTGCATACCTCGCCAATGCTGTGTAGACGATGATCCAAGATGGACAACGTCGTGTGACTACTGTCAGTCAAGTGGAAAATAGACGGATGAGCGACTGCACGGCCGATCGTTTTGGTACCAAAGTTTGGGTAGATGGAAAACTCCAACGTAAGATCTTTCAAAGTAGATGTCTGGAACATGAAAGTATCATAGTTGTTTTTCTGTGGAAGTGCAATAGTATACGGCGCAGCGTTGACACCAGTGATGACCATTTTTAGCCGGTTTGGCGAAGGTAGCGATACACTTCGTGCCAAGATCGAATCCGACAAGCGAGGGTGGAACCTGATCGCCTTTCCGGACCACCTGGGATCAGGAGCAGAGGGTAACCCGACAGTGATTACTACCAAATAGTTCTTGTCGAGGTAGTTATGGCCATAGACCCTGTGTGGCATTATGGGTGGCGGTAAAGATAGAGATGGAATGGAATCAGGGTCGTCGATCAGTATGTCGCTTGTACTAGTCCGCGGAAGTGCATGAATGCGGTTGGAAGAGATAGTGCGGAGTTCCTTGGGCATGGCTTTGAGAAGTAGATCGACACACGCACGATGGCCATACCATGCCGCGTAGTGAACTGCTTCGTGGCCGAGCTCGTCCGTTCGATCAACACGAGCTCCAGCTTGCAGGAGGATGTGTAGGCACGAGGTATGCCCATTCCGTGCAGCGTGAAAGAGTGGTGTCCATTCATGATATTTGTCCGGAAGATCCCATCCGTCTTGGCCCAGGAGCAACTTACAAACATCTGCATGGCCTTCGCGAGCGGCTAGATGGATCGGAAACTCTCCGTTTGTATTGGGAACACATTTTGCGCCTTCTTTCAGCAATAATGATACGACGTCCTTATACCCGTGTTGACTTGCTAAGGATAACGGCTCCAGGCTAGAATTCGGGGATGAAGGAGGTAGCGAAATGCACTGGTCGCATATCAAAGCCTCCACACATTCAGCACTACCTCTGATTGTTGCATACACAACAGGGCTGCAATTGTCCACGTCGAGTACGTGCGGGGCAACGCCTGCTTCCAAAAGTTGCTTGCAAACAATCGTGTGGCCTTGCATAGCCGCATAATGCAGTGCTGACCGTCCGTAAACATCCAGCTTTTCTCTTTGTGACCCTTTCTCAAGGCACAAGTTCACAAGGCGGCAAGAACCTGCGGCCGCAGCCTCGTGAAGACACGTCCGTCCATTGATATCGTCGATGAATCCGAAATCAAAAGGTACCTCGACGCTGGTGAGGATAAGGTCTCCAAGCTCGGCGGGTGCATCGACGACGACCTTCCAGAGCACCCGAGTGACATTGGTTTTTCCTCCGACTTGCGAACCAAGGATATCTGAATGTCGCACTAAATCTTTGATGGATGATTTATCGGAGTTTTCCACAGCCTTTCGCAAGTCAAGTTCAAACTCGCGAAATGGCCCAGAGTGCATGTTTCGCTCGACGTTGAGCTGGAGGTCTAAAACATCTTGCGCAGCGGCCCCTTCGAATATGAGACCGGTAGAGAGGTTGGTGAGGTCCAGTAAACTTGTAGCCACAATGTCCGAGAAATCTGCGATGAGCTTTTTCTATGTCAGAACCAACAAGCGACGAAAGGATGGGGATCACTTGTCTGTTGAAAACGGGTTGAACCTCGACCTGACGTGCGAGGTACAGTTCTTTGGTCGAGGAGCGCGAACGTTTGTCCCACTTCTTTAGGATTTTTCGGAAACCTGTCGCATTGATCTCCACAAATTGCTGTGTAGATGATGTGGATGGTCATTATCAAACACGGACTCGCGGCGGGTTACCTGCAATTTTGCTAAATCTCTTTCAAGTAGACGAAAACCCTCCTCGACGGCAATC
Organism: Pulveroboletus cf. aberrans; assembly: GCA_038094155.1. Classification (NCBI taxonomy): domain Eukaryota; kingdom Fungi; phylum Basidiomycota; class Agaricomycetes; order Boletales; family Boletaceae; genus Pulveroboletus; species Pulveroboletus cf. aberrans. The sequence goes on along the minus strand of JBBPTO010000019.1, from coordinate 44,699 downwards.
CATTCGACATGATTCATCGTCGAATCACCAGAAGCATCCGGAAGGCCTCTCTGGGCTGCAGCGCGACGCTTGGACAGGAGAGTTTCAAGACGCAACTTCAACTTTGCTTCCCTGTGCAGGTAGAAAGTATTGATCTAGATCGGCGCGCCCCCCGACTCATCAGTATGTCCAAAGCGGGCGGCGATCGAACGATATTTACGTGCCTTTTCGAGCTCGCGTTCGAGCTTGAAGAAAAATGCTGCCTTGTGCGCCTGGAAGTCGGGCCCGCGGTCATTGTCCTGCCCGAGGGAAGAAAGGATCGGTAACTGGTTCGGATCATTAGAAGATGTGGCGTCCGTCGCAGAAGATAATGCGATCGCAGGATTTCCTGTCGGATTCAAGAGGTCCGCAGGTCGGACTCCTAATGCCAGGGCAGCAGCCTCCGAGGCAGGTCGATTCGCTGCGAGCGAAGAGATAATCTTCTTGAGGAACTTGTAGTCGAGATAATACGCAGACCATCCAGGGACCTGTTCAGACTGAATTTGCTTTCCGAACTAACAAGAGATCTGTTGATTAACGATAAACTGGCAGGGTCAAGAGGGAGGGCTGACCTTCATACCACACAGATGTGCGATTCAGCGTGATATAACAAGACTGAGGTGGAGGTGTACCCAAGATGCGCTGGTCAAACCATGCTGGTTATTTCCAAAAGAAAATTAGAAAATGAAATGACACTTTGGAGACTGATGCACTCCTCGTCCGACGGGGTCATGCACGTGCGTCGTTTATGGTCATGGCAGATCAACAGTTCTCACACCCACTCCTGGCAGCGATGATGTGGACACTCGAGTACATTCATTAATTAATCAACGAGGACCTCGACGAAGACGCCAATACGTTCCTCCTACTAAATCAAATTGTAGACTGACAGCGAACGGAACCCGTAAACTGAGACCGGTGGTCTTGTGCCACGGTCACTGTGCTCAGATCAGCACTTTCCTCATCTGAAAAACCTTCGCAGGTAATAATGTCACTGGGCATCTGCCGTGTTGCTCGACGTGGTCAAACGCACAGCGGTAGCAAAAGACGTAACCGGATGGCAAAGCAGTAGCGTTGTTTATTCGGTTTTGACACAATGGACAATGCCCAAACAGCGTGCCATCCACGGGGATTCCGGAAGGGTGGGGTGGGAGCATCCGAGGAGGTGGGATGGTTGGACCGAGAGGAGATATCGACAAAGAACGTGCAGGGGACCCTGGAGAATACCACCACTCCAAAAATTTGATAAAAAAGACGGCTGTCGGCAAAAGGAGCCTCAAGGAGTCGAGGAACAATTGCGGCGTCTTCATAAGAAGCTGGTAAAGTTGTTTCATGATCCCCCGACGACCATGGGGAATCGCACCCTGCACAGCGCTTGTCACAAGCTATCGGCGGGGAATTAGCACCGGAGTCAGGGTGGGTTATGCCGCGGATCAGTCACACTCACGAAGTCACCCGCATTCAACCGGCGTAAATCGACACCCATCCAGGCTAACCATGGGCGGTAGAATGGGGTGCGTTCGAAGAGGTACGCCACATTAGAGACCAACAACCACAACTCAAATGAGGTGTTTGCCCATGGATAAATCATTTTGTATGTTCGGCACCAGTACCCTGCGAGAGACTGAGTTGTGTCCGTGAACATTTTCAACACTCGGCACAGGAGCGGCATACGTCACCCGTCATTGCTTGCATGCGACGACCCTCGCCTACATCCTCCAAAACCTCCAAGGAGACACCCCCTCCTAGCTGTTCATAGTAATCGTGAGCCTTGGCTCTGAGATACGGAACAACTACCTGCGCAAAGTCAACATATGCGACACTGCACGAAATCTGCAATACAAACCAAGAAGAACAGCGATTGCCATATTTCTCTGCCCCGAAGCTTCTCTGCTATATGGGCACCAGGAGCGGCAACAGCAGTCCTATCAGTAGAGATCCAGGGGTGTCTACGCCTCTTCAATCCATAAAAATTTTCCGCAAATGACGCGCCTAGAATCATCAGGGAGCGTTTCTTTGCAGGAGGGCAAGAGACTCACCGTGCTCGCGGAGATAATGTCGTTCAACGAAAAACATAATCAGTGCATAGAACTCCTCATGTCGATTCACTATTCGAATGAGATATCGCGGGTATTGTTGTGCGAAGACCTGAATCATGAGGGATCGTGCAGCACGTCACAACGGAGGGATGCTTACTGCCAGGACATATTTGAGTGCGGGTTGCAGGAGGTCTCTGAGCTGCTCCTGTGCGATAAGCTCGAAGAGGGAGGGTTTGAGAGGGTCGCCGCCTATGTCGTGAAGGAACTCCATCGAGGATACTTGGGAGGCACACTAAGCACGTGATATCTTGAGTTTCGTCATGTGACTTTCAAACGTGTTGCTGAGTGTCGGCGATGGCGCCGCTGGCAGTAGTTGCTTTTGAAGTCTCTTCTTCTGAAACGAACAATTTCCCGAAGAGTCGAGTCTTTGCCTTTCTTTCTCCGCACCCTTGTGCAGCTCCATGTTCTCGTCGATACACGCAATGATACCATCTGACGCAGAGATTGCAAACCAAACGCTCAAGGAGGAGAGCAGCTACCGTTTTTCCACCTTCTCTGCAACCGATGCGGTCACCCTGGGTCTCTCCCTTCGCAAGCGATTCCGCGGGAGCTCTCGACATGTAAAAGGGAAAGGGATGGTGATCTCAATACAGACCATCGCTGGCCACACCCTCTTTGCGTGTACTGCGGGAGACCTCGGGCATCATTCCGGGGAAGGTGATGTCAGCCTTGACAGCTGGGCATGTCTAGAAAGCATGATCTCAGTTGTCAAACGCACGAGCCACTCGAGCTACTACGTGGAGAAAGGCATGAGCGCCATGGGCAAGACTGCAAAGCAGATGGGAGTCGAAAGTGAATTCGCCGTTCGAGGAGGAGGTCAGTGGTAATCCTCTCAAATACCATTGTCCCGCGCCTCACTCAGGTTCATTTGGCACTTAGCGTTTCCGATATGGCTGGATGTGAGCAAGACGAGACTCTTGTGTTGCATTGATAGTAACTCAACATTAATCATAACAGAATGCCCCCTGTTGCCCTATTGCCGTGGCCGCCTGTTACTCAGGTTCAAGCCAGGAAGACCATAAGGTACGTCCTCTGTTGTCGTGGCAGTGTACATCACCCTACTCAAGAGGGGCCAACAGCTCCTGTCAGCCACCATACGCGATTACTTGCACAAAAAACAGGCGCAATCTGACCCAAGACTCTCCATCGCTTCATCTGTCCTACATACTGAAATGCCCGTTCCGACACTGGCGAACCAGGAGCACAGGGAGAGCATCGCGGTAAGCTCATACAACCAGCCTGAGGTTCGGTACGTTCATCAGGAAAAGGCTTGGGGCGGGGAATTGGCGTCGGAGCACATGCGACCACACACGCCATACGATGATTCTCACGATGTATGAGCTATGTACAGTACGGAGGAAGACGTGGAGAGTTATGGGGGGATACAGTAACTGGTCGACAAACGAGAATGGTAAGGGGGACAAGCTAACGTCACACTTGGTCCGATGTTTCTGTATCTTGTTGGTACGGTGTAGTTAATACCCGGATAGTCTCTGCAAAGTGGTGAAGAGAAGTCAGGCACAAAAGAGATTCGACGTACCGTGTCTAAGAAATATTTGACGTTGGCCAGACGGGGAGGACGGGTCCGCGCTCGGGTCGGGATCACGAAGCTCATAGTTTGCCTCGACGTAAACTCTCGAACCCTTGTTGAGCGTTTTGAGGTAACTATTCTGTGTGGGGTTGAAGGAGACGATATGGTGCCAGGTAACGCTATTTTCTAAGCGAGCTGGAAGATGTGCATGAAGCGAATGCATGAGCAAGGACAAGTTGAAGACATACTGCCATCGGGATTCGGCGGTGAAGGAGGGTAGTTGGTTGTGGCAACGGAGTACCTGGGAGGAGGTGAGAGGGTAGAGGGTAGAAGATCAGACGAAGACATACGAGACATATTCCTTGTCATTCTTGGTCGTACGAAGCTCTGGGTCTTTGCCTAGACGACCAACGAGGACAAGTTTTGAAAGGTCATATGACCGGGCCGAGGTAGAGGAGAATATCTGGTGCAGAGACTGAGCAGACAACCTGGAACTCGGATATAAGCACCTACGCGTCGTTGTGCGCCCGAAAACGCCAGCCTCACAGTTGTTGAGAACATAATACTATAAGTTAGTTTTGTGGTAAGTAGGAGAACTTGAGCTGCGTATTTGCCCGTATTTGGATTGGTCGGCTTTGTGTACCAACTTGAACGTCGAGGAAGATCATTACATATCACTCGGGTACATATGTCGCGGCATAGACTCGTACGAAATATCGATATCCACGGTTGGTCGTGTCTCCTTCCAAGATGCAGCCTGCGATCTCACCATCACTCCGCCAGCCGAGCTGGATGATGCTGCACTCGATGATGAGGGTGACGATATGACAGAAGAGCAACATGGTGCACCCGATCCTTCCGTACCCCCGTTTGCTCATCCAAGTTCATATACAGCCCAAATGGAAGCCGGATTCGAGCAAATCCGAGCCATAGTCGGCGACGAAGTTGCCTCCGGTCTCGATGATGCCATTATCAAGGACACTCTTTGGCAATTCTACTTCGACATCGAGCAATCCATTGCTTGGCTCTTCGGTTCGTCTCCACCCACCCTTCACACAACCTCCTTCTCACCCTTTCCAGAGGAACAGGAGCGCAGGGCCGCCGCAAGGGACCGCAAAGGTAGGCCACCGTATCTTTCCTCCTTGTTAACGTAGTTTTGCTTTTGCTATTTTCTCTTCATGACGTTACTCCCGCTCGTTCTAAGTCCCACTGGTGGTCCCGCTTCCGCCGAAAAGGAAATGAACCACAGCAAGGTGCGTGTCACTACCCTCCTTACACCCCTTCGTCTTTCTTCGCGTTGTGGACACCCTATTTACTTCTTTGTTGTCCAGCCCCCCAGGATCCTCCTAGTCCTACGGGATACGTCCCGGAAGACTTACAGCGCCCGAGGGTCCCCTTGATAGTCCTAGCACAACAAGGGCAATATCAGCCTGATTACTATCCAGCGCCCCAGCACCTTGACTACGATCAGGAGGTTGATCCTGATGAGGAATTGATGTCCCCAGATCGCCATTCGCGCCTCAGCACGATAACGGAACTTACCGAGCGTACCGAGCCATCTCGCCACTGGCCGTCGAGACAGCAGTTGGTGGCAATGAATAACCCCCGCGCATTGTCCTCAACCGAGACGACGTCGTCCTATGGTCGAGTCCTTGGTGAGTCTGATTAAAAGCACATCATTGTACCGCAGCTCATTGTGTCAACAGAACACTCAGACCTTTTCCTAAACGACGGCCATCCGTATCAACCTGTTGACCCAAACAGGATACCTCCTTCCCCATCTGCTTCGGCCGTACAACGACTCTCTAGCTTTGACTCTGCGCCGTCCCTTCACACATCGGTGGAGTCAGAGATTCAGTCCGAGCCACCAAAGTCTCTTCCACGCCCGCCCAGTGTTTCGGTCCCAGCAACAGATAACATCCCAGAAATCCCAGATTTGACATCCAGGTCCAGCGAGAGGCCGCCTCCACTTCCCGAAAAGGACCCTCCGCAACGTATACATCCCGCCAAACGTTCCAAGCTAGCGGAGCTGGCGAGCTCACGCGCCAGCACAATATCTAGTTCTCGATCATCAGGCTTGGAGACGACCTCCGTGCTTACGTATCCCGCTCTGCGTCCGTCTGCTGAATCTCGGCTTTCATTAGTTTCACGCACCACCACCGTAAAGCCACCCTCTTCAGAGGTCTCTGAACAGTCTTCGCGATTGGCTAAGGTACCCCCCACCCCCGAGAAGCCGACTTCCACGGCTTCAGTCAAGTCGTCGCCTTCCATTAGACCACCATCTACCACAACCTCGTCCATGTCTTCACATGTGCGCAAGGCAATACAGACTGCTATGGATCTAGAAGTGCATGACCAGCAAGCCACGGCAGGGAAGCAGGCGGATACGATGTCCGACGTCTCAGTCTCCACAGCCAAACCAGAGCGACATACTCGTTCATCCCGCTCATCTATCCCTTCTGAGTTGCTTGTGGCCCGCAGTGAGCCCGATGCAAAATCACGTTCTCAGTCCAAACTAGCAAAGCTCGCTCAGGCTAAGGCTAACTCTCACATTATCGTTCCGCGTGTTCCTGCATCCCCTTCAAAGGAACTTCCCAGATCTCGCACAGAGTACCTTACTCCTATTGCGAATGGGGCGACGGCGACGACTGCCATAACAACTTCATATCAGTCCCTCCAGAGTCTCTCGACTGCACAGAGCGTGGACTCTATTCCACTAGTTCAGATGCCTGGCCAGGAAACTCGGTCATCGAAATTGGCACTAAAGGTGAAGAAAGCACAAGTTAAATCATCGTCTCACGCAAGCCTCACCGATGACGAGGACTCACTCCCATCTCTATCCCCACTCTTTCTTCCAAGTCCTACCCGCTCGCGTGCGTTACCCTCAGCCTTCGCTTCCTTACTTCTCGATGATCCTCTAATGTCCTCCGAAGACAACGGCAAGGATTGTAAATCGCCCAGGTACGGGAGAGAAGAATTGAACCTTGTCGGTATACACCAGGCACCACTGTCTCGCAGCAAATCGACACTTGGTTACGAATCAGAGCAACACCAGCGGAGCAAGGACGAGCTTTCCATTTCCCCGAACTTGACTGCCCGGTCTACATCCTTCGCCTTCGACGTTCCAAGTCCTGACGATATCGTCTTCAATGCCCGTCGTGGAACTGCCTTGGCTCAACGGCGATGATACCCTAGTTTACGGACTCTCATCCAGTTTTCTGCTCTCTTTGAAAGTTTATGACCTTCTATTTCATTTCAGGTTTATCAGCTGACATTGTAGATTTACCCTTAAATCGCTATTGTTGTTTCTCAATGGAATGAATTGTGCTGATTCTGTTTCTCATGTTCCTCACTCCAGCTGCAAAGGAGCGCGACAAGGCACAGAAAGTTGCTGCTCAGAAGAAGACATTGACACCATCTACCTCGGGTTATAACACCCCGACTTCCCGAGCCATGTCACTCGTTGAAACGCCCACTAAACCGTCGAAGAAGGCAGGTTCGGGAAGGTCGGAAACAACTACTCCTGCGCGGATGAACAGTGGGGGAATGGATAATATGTTGCTTGACATTACCGCCGCGAATTTACAACCCAAAGAAGACGAGTCTCTTCGAGGGGATGAGCCTGTCCCCAAGGTAGCCATTGAGAGGGGGAAGCTGTTGGACGATGCGAGAAGAGAGCTTCAAACATCTGATCGAGATGCAAAGAAGGGGGTTAGTCTGGTGGTCATCGGTAAGTCGAGAGACGTGTGCTGATGCTCGTGCGTCTCAATGCTCTTCAAGGGCATGTTGACGCTGGCAAGTCGACTTTGATGGGTCGTTTGTTGTATGAACTGGGACATATCAACGAGAAGTCACGCTATGCAAATGAAAGAGATAGTGCCAGAGCCGGGAAGAGCAGTTTTAGTTGGGCTTGGGGGCTTGACGGGACGAAGGAAGAGAGAGAACGGTTTGCGACCGTCGACCGTTCTTGTTTATCAACTAAACGTTCACTACAGGGGGATTACCATGGATATCGCGACGCAATCTCTTTCTACGGCGCATCGACAGATCACGATCCTAGATGCCCCCGGTCACAAGGACTTCATTCCAAACATGATCTCTGGGGCATCTCAAGCTGACTGCGCGCTGCTAGTGGTCGATGCTACGACGGGCGAATTTGAAGCAGGTTTTGAGCGCGGTGGACAGACTCGCGAACACTTGGTACTCGTGCGAAGTCTCGGGGTATCCCAGGTAGTCGTTTCGGTAAACAAACTGGATCAAGTCCGTCTGACGAAACGTAAACGTTGGACACTACTGACGGGTGCGACTCCAGGTCAATTGGGACAAGGATAGATACGAGGAAGTGTGCGAACACTTGAAGACATTCTTTGGTCAGTCGGGTTTCCAGCCTTCAAAGACAAGCTTCGTGCCGGTAGGCGCGATGCTCGGCGTGAACCTTGTAGACCGGAAAGCTCCTGAAGCGACCATGTTGTCCCGGTGGTATCAAGGACCAACCCTGGTCGATCTCCTAGGTAGGCCCGACATACCTTCCCGCTTCAGTGTTTCATTGAAATCTTCCCAGATAAATTGGAACCACCAGCGCGAGACATCGAATCGCCTCTGCGATTGCCCATCTCGAATGTCTTCAAGGGACAAAATTCCGGCATTGGAGTGACTGGCCGAATATGTGGCGGCATCGTTCAGGTGGGGGAACGACTGCGCGTTCTGCCTGGAGACGAGTCCACCGTCGTCAAATGTAAGGACAATGTCTAAGCCGTTGCTCGTCATACTCCTTTTCTCATGTCACACAAAGCGATCGATCTCGACGAGAGGAGCGTGTCGTGGGCCGCCGCGGGGTCCAACGTAACGCTCTACCTGACTGCCATCGACCCCATCCATCTCAACGTCGGCAGCGTGCTCTGTCCGCCCAATGAGCTCGTCCCGCTCGCGGCCCGTTTCAGCGCACGGATCATCGTGTTCGATGTTCAGCTCCCCATTACCAGCGGTGCTTCGGTATGTTGCAGGTCCCAGCCTTCGCTTACCGAAGAACATACTCACTGGAAACGAAACGGTTTTTGCCAGGTCGAACTGTTTCACCACTCACGAGATGTCCCCGCTACGATCTCAAAGCTGGTTGCAAGTCTCGATCGCGCAACCGGTTCCGTGACCAAGAAGAACCCACGGTATGACCCCTGTTTTTGAAACTTCTTTGAACTAGGCTGAACGTGAGCACAGCGTCTTGACCAAGGGAACGTCTGCTGAAATCGAGATCACCTTACGAGGTGACAGCCTGTCTGGAACTGGGGTTGCCCCAAGACCAATTCCGATTGAGCCGTTCGCTGTGAACAAGGACATGGGGCGCATTCTACTGAGACGCAGTGGCGAGACGATCGCTGCTGGTAAGACATCGATCATGTCCGCAGACTCTATTCGCTTACACGCATTCAAACTGACAGGAATCACTTTGGAGATCCATCAATGAAATTCGCTGCCAAGGATGAATCCAGTGTGCCATTTACACGGTCTACGTGTCTGTACCTGAAGGTGGTCGGATCGAAGAATAGAGTGCAGTATGATATAATTACAGCCTATGACTATAGCTGTGCGATGGCGTGCGTAATCCGAAGTAGGGAGCATAATAGGTCGTGAGCCAGGCGTATGGAACCCTCCATAAATGAAATTATCATCCGTGAAAGAACGTGAATAACAGGCTTAGCCACCGCTCTTCTCCTTTTTCTCCCGTTTGTCCTTGTCCTTATCGAAGATGTGCTTGATCTTTGCAAACAAAGACCGCCGTTTCTTTTGAGTTACGGTACTCGAGGAGGGAGTGGAGGGAGCGGAAGCTGGGTTGATGGAAGTAGGTGCCGCCACCTGCGTCACAGGGATGTCTGCTGCGGGTTGTCTTGCAGTGGGTTCTGCGACCGCACCAGGAGGGGTATCGATGCGATCGGTGATTACAGGGACATCGTGGGCACCCGAGGAGGGATCTGGCTGAGGTACCGCCGACTCTGCCATATCCCCTTTTGCACCCTCGAGCACCTTTCCATTTCCATTGGCTTGTGGACGCGAAACAATCGGCTCATCACTTGAGAAGGGACCCTGAGCCGACCCCGCGGGTATCACCGAAGCAGGAGGCATATCTCCCTCTGTCGCCGTTGCCGTGTCCTCGAGTTCGCGTCAACATGTCGATCCACCCAGCAGCACGTAGGAACACATACCAATTTGGGCTCGCTCATCACTGGGGTCCGACTGAGATCCACGGTTATCTGCGGGATCGGAGGTGGGAGCGACTCTTTGGCAATCGTGGCGTGTTCAGCCGGGGAAGGAAGGTACTCGACAGCAGTCACCATTGTCTCGATGTCACCGTGCCCGCCATCGAGAGGGATGGATAGACGCGGGGGGTCTTGTGCCGCGGAGGAAGCAGGCTTTTCAGGCGTTAAGAAGATGTTGTTGACGTTGCCATGCCCGTCTTCCTCCTGGGGCCGGTCGTCACGACATCGCCAACGGCCATCGACGATATACTTGTACGCAATCTTGTGGCCCCATGGAACTTTGACAGTACCGAAAAAACCACCGTCGCCTTTGGCCAAATGAACGGAAGACGACCACTGATAGAGAGCTAGGAGTTGAGCGAAACTTGAAACAGAGCAAGACGGACAGAGTGCGGACCTGGTCGAAACTACCAGTCACGATGACGTCTGTCGGACCCAGGGACGGCCTGAATGAGTCAGTCAGGTGGATGGACACACTGTGGTAGTCGACACACGTCTCACCAATTGAGTTCGAGGTCGTGGAGTTCTGCAACGCTCATTGCCTTCGAAGTCGCCGCAACGGAAAAGGCTGAACCGGCGTACCAAGGGTGAGCCAGCTTGAGTTTATATTTCTCATTCCGTAATCACTTGAACACGTGCAAGTGGGTCACAAACCATTCCACAGCAAACTGGAGGGATAACACGACAAAACCGTACGCGAACAACGTGTACTTCATCGGAGTACATTTATCATGCCCCCTTGTCTCACCCGTCGGAACGAAACTTGCCTGCTTCGAGATCACCCTGTGGCACCGACGTCGGCACCCATGCCCCGTAAAACCGCCTTCCGGCTCCTGGTTTTCCTTGTTCGCAACATCTGTGCGCTTCGTTCATGTGGCGGTGTAAAGCCCAAGAAACCTTTCGTAGGTCTTTCTGCTCCTTTCCAATCCCCTTGGCGTTCTGTTTTGGGTATGATGGGCATCTGCAGGGTATCCGAGTCAAGGATGGCAATTGGCATGGGGGATTCGTATGCAGTGATTTCGAGTTGTCGGCAATAATATTGAACGGCCGCATGGAATGCGGTTCTTCTTGCATTCCTCAATCCCCAGTCTCTGCATTACGACGCGGGTGAGATGCGTAGATCCTTGTCGGAGCCAAAGTAATATAAATTCCGGTACTTACTGCCACGTCCTGCAAGAGAATCATTTTTTCAGCTAGCGCTGATACTCCCCATCTATCATACTTACGAATTGTGAGGGATGGTGATCGTAATCTCCAGGTGACGTTGGAACGCAATGTTTTGCAAAGTGATCGACGTCGTTGGCTGAAACCATCGGTTCTCTTCCGTGGCCAGCCATTCATTCAAGCAGGTCTCGAGTACGTCCAGCCTTTCCAAGGGAGTACGCCAAGCCACGTGCATTGTAAGTCCCTCGACCATTTTCTGAAAGAAACGATCAGTCGAGCAACAGAACAGAAATACGATCACATACATCACTCCGGCGAACGTTTGTTCTAGGAAACCTGTCAGTATCGGCGATGTACAGAACATACGAACAGAACCTCACATGAACTTCGTGAAGAGTTGACTGTTGGAGTAGTATGTCTCGGTGCCATCTGCTCGAACAAACACCGTCTAAATGGTAGATTGAGCACGTGAAAGGAAAGACAAGGTCTGGTGGCATACCGCGAACAAACCCATCTTCTTCACGATAAAGTTATCGGCTGTTAGGGAGTTAGTCCACCTTCATCGATGCTAGCTGGAGGCACGTACTGTCAATGAGACACCGGTCACCCGTATCGAATGGGCTGAAGTAGTCTCAGTAAGGGTAGGACGAAGTCAGTCGAATGGACTCACTGAGTCACAAACAGAAAGATTATGGCATCGAACATGTTGCCAGCTGCATTTTTGAAGATAAAACTCGCTGCAATCGCCAGTGAATACATGCTGGTCAACGACTGAGTGATGTTCACTCCGAACACGCTCAGTCCTATGAAAAACAAGATGATAAAAGCGAATAATAACAATATTTGGTTGAACGTTTTGAGAGCCACCCCGACATCACGCATACTTCGCGACAAGAGTCGTCGTTCCTTGTAGATGCGTAGGATGGTTGTCTTGATCTCGGATCGTGAAATATCACCATTATTGTCTTTATCGAAGACGCGAAAAGCCTCTTGTGCTTGTGCTTGAGTAGGGAACGCGGGCAGAAAATCTGCTGATACTAGATAAGTCCTACGGCGGTCACGGAATGTCTTGTAGATAGCTCGGGCTAGACGCTATCGCGCAGAATTAGTCGTCCTGCCTGAACACACGAAATCCTGGATACCTTGGCTTCCTGAGTTGAGTCGACACTGAACTTCAACCCACTCAGAGTGTCGTCGTTACCCGTGATATTACGAGCATCATGTAATACCGCCGACTTGATTGCTCGTGCAGCTTGAATTGCCGGATTATACTCCCCACGATGGTTGACGTGCTGATCGACAGAACGCTTGCGTGTAGGTGGGTATGTATGGGGTATATCGTCCTTTTCATCAGAGAACATAGAACGGTCCAGGGGAGCCTTTGGATCTTCTGTATCAGGTGAGTCTTGACCACTGTCGTAAGGCAGAGCAGATTCCTTGGGACTTGGTTTCTGTTTCCCTTTCCCTTTATTGTCCTCAGCATCGGCTTCGTTGCCACCATCGTGACCTTGAGAAACGCTGTCACTGTGTTGACGGCTGTCTCGTTCACCAAAGTGGCTGATGAAAGTGAGGTTAAACATGCCGTGTGCACCGTTAGAGCGGTGGTTCCGAGCCGGAGGTTTGTACTCGCGTAGCTTTTCGATGACGCGTAGACCAGCTTTGAGTTCTTCGAGACGCTCCCTGTAAGCAGTTCGATGGAATGCGAGCGCTGCCGAGTGATGTCAGCCGCACATATTGCTTGAGAGCTCTGCCGTACCGATAGTATGAGACAACATCTTTTGAGCACATACCACAAAAGTGACAAAGAAAAGGAACTCGATAATTTGAGCAACCTGGGGATCCCGCTTAGCCCCTTACACAGAATTTACTCTCAAAATACTCACTCGATCAGTGTACTGAGCAAAGCTGACTGCATTGGGATCGCCACTATGTAGCTTGAATATGTTTTGGAATGTAATGATCCAACTGAGCCAGATACTGGCACCGTACAACACGGGCTTAACGGTATCTTTGACAGAGTCGTACAGTTCAAAATGAGATTTGATCCCCTCGGAAACGTGACCCCAAGAGACGGATATCAAAAGGCGTGTCACCATGGGTATGATGTCTACGATCATTGCCAGGGCCCAGGATGTGACGACATTGGCTGCCGCCCAAAATAGCCAGGCTTCAACGTTCTGGTCCACATAATGCCGGTAGCTGGTGGGGTGTGGTTTATACCAAAAGTAGTGGACAACCAGGGCAGGGGTGCACAAAACACAGGCAAGGAAGACGGAGCCAATCAAGGTGGAGAACAAGAGAGTGAATGCGCTGTAGATGTAATGCGTTCAGTGAAGTTTAAGCACATACATGAAACGGACGAACCGCCAAACCGTCCAGCGTCTTGCTAGCATGAGTTTCACCCCCATGTGTTTCTCGAATTTGGCCTCTTCGTCGGCCAGGTCCTCATCGCCGCTCCAGTCAAACTCATCGTCATCGTCATCGTCGTCGTCGTCCGTACCTGCAAACGAAGGAGCGCGAGAGTCGAGTTTCGGGGGGGTATTGGAGTATTGGGCCGAAGGCGCAGAATCAAGCTCGTCGGGGTAGTGGACGGTTGGCCTCGCAGACTGCTTCCGAGAGTTGTCTGAACTCTCGCTATCCTGCCTGCGATAGTCCTTCGTGCGGCGCCTGTCGTGGTCTGGCATTGCCAGCCAGTGGATGTAGACGAATAATGGGCTTGAGGAAAATGGTCACGGTGGCGGCTTGACGACCCGGTACGCCGGTTGCCATGCGCGGAAACAAATACATAGTAATAGTTTCAGCCTATGTCAACAGGTTGGACATCGAGTCGAACCTGGAGTAGCGATGGCATTATGGGGTATGTCTAGAATCGATTCAATACTCGCCATGACAAATCCCGTCTAACCAGTCTGCTCCGCAAGCCCCTTTTGCCATCGCATAAAGATAGCGAGGATCTGGAAGTGTCGGACTAGCGACCCTCTGTCAAGATGAGTACCGAGCTCCCGCCTGACCCCAGTTCTGTCAAAAAGATGGAGAAGGCCATCACCAAGGAGGCCCAAGCTGATGAGAAGGACTATCAGCGCGCTTTGAAAGAGCTCAAACGGATCGAAAAGTCGGAAGCAATGGCCGTCAAGGTAAGCCCCTATTCAATCGTGCCAAGGCGGGATTCACTTTTGTCCAGGCCGCCAGCAAGGCGAATAAGCAGCTGAAGAAGATGGAGGACAAGGAACACGTCACGACCAAATTGCTTCAGAAAGCTACGCATCAGCACGACGAGGCTCTTACGGATCTACACGTTGCGCAAAGTGACGTTCAGGCAAGTGACCAGGTGGTTGTTTCCCGTATGTGATCTGATGCGTTGTGCAGATCCAAAGACAACAGGCTCAGAGGCTAAGGCAGAATGCCGATACGCTGCGAACTCGTGCAGACGAGCTTTTCAAGGCGAAACAGATTCGTGAGGTGTGTAGTAGTCTCTCCCGTCCGCCGTGTCCTCACGACAGTCTAGGAGGAGCGCGGTCGCAGGCTGGCGAATCTCTACTCTCCCCCGACTCCCCCTCCTGATCACCAGTGGGCATGCGATGCGTAGTAGAGTCTATAGTACTAGCGGTAGTTTGCTATGTTGATGACTAAGCGTCGGACATCAGTGCCGACTCGGAGTGAGGCGAGTTCGCTGTTTCAGACGACGACGACGACGCATTGCTCACCGTCGACTCCGACACTACCCTCGATCGCAAGATCGCACTACACTACTGCCATGAACAAGAACCCGTTCGTTCCACAGCCCACTTTTAATCCACCCCAACCGCCTCTTCCTCCCGGACCTCCTCCAGCGGGACCACCGCCCGACTATTCATATTGGGCTGTACAACATCAGGCGCAACAGCCGTCGACTGCAGCAGCGCCCGTCGCCTACAACCCCCAGTGGAGCACTCCGCAACCCCAGAGACCACCTCCAGAACAAAGTGCACTGTATGCGAACTACGGTTATGGCGGTCAAAACTTGCATTGGCAACAAAGGCAACAGCAGCAGCCGCAACAACAACCCCAGCATTATCAGCATGTACAACCGATGGCTCCCCCGCCTCCGCCTCCACCTCAGGCCCAGCCCCAGTATAATCCTTACCAAGCGTCTGTCGGCTTCCAGGCATACGTACCGCAGGCTCCTCAACCTGTTATCACGCAGCCAACTTATCCTCAGCCTCAGTCTATTGCTCCTTCCCAGCCATACTTCCCTCAGCAACAACCGCAACCGCAACAACAACCCCGACAAAATCACGGAATACATCACACCCCCCCTCAGCACCTCCCCCCCGCCAAACGGCAAAGGTTCGATGGCCCTAGCGGAAATCATCATCATGGACAACAACGTCCACCTCCCCAGCCTCAATTTCAACCCCCACCTACCCCTCAAAACTCTGCGTATGGCCAGAACCAGAGCCAACAGGGTGCTAACCAAGTACCTCTCGGCGGAAGCAACAGAGGAGGTATGGGTGGCCGCGGCGGTTCTGTGAGCTCGGGTCGAGGAAGAGGAGGATCCATGAGTGGAAATCGAGGTGGTTTGGGGGGTCAGCGTGGTGGTCGAGGCGGCGGCTCGTTTATGAATAGTGGAAGCGGTCGTGGCGGCCACCAAGGTTCTCTGCGAGGTCATGGCTCACGAGGTGGTTTCGGCAGCAAGCAAGATTTCCATAGCCGCAGAGGTGGGTCGTTTAATGCGGGTCATCAGCAACACCATCAGGGAAACATGGGCAATACTGGTTTTCGTGGCAGAGGACAGGGCCATTCCGCGGGCCGTGCTGGACGGCAAGATAGCACAAGTGCTCAATTGGGCAATCGCGATACATCGTCAGGGAGTTTTGCAAGTAGTGGTAAGAAGGACGAGAATCGCCGCACCCTCACAGACTTTAAGATTGTGGGGCTCGAAATGCCCGAACTCGGATGGACGTGGGGCGTACTTCCTTCTGCGATCAAGTCAGAGGGGAAAGAGGGTATTGCTTCTCTCATTACCCCTTCACATGCGATTGTCAAAGAAGAATCGATACCGCCAGGTGATCTCTCAGGCGGAGAAAGAGCTGATGCCGCACATAGGACCGAGCATGCCGTTTCAGATGCGTCAGCAGCAGCTGACGTCAAGGCTGAATCACTCGTCGGGGAGCATTCTTCGCTCAGCTCTCCTCCGCCTTCTCGCATCCGCATTTATTTCCATACTCCAGTCTCACCGGATGATTCTCATCCGATTCCGCACACTTCTTACGCATATGGGAACGCCCCTATGGATTCGCGCAAGGGCAAGCGCAAGAAGCTTGAGGATGATGATGGTGATGCAGAAGAAAGCCGAGGGCGGCCACCTCCGCCCCGCGGAAGCCAGATAAGCGATACCGCTAGTGTTGACTTGGATGGAATGGGTCGGGGTAGCGCTGCACCCAGTATAGCCGAGACTGCTAGTGAGGGTGACTGGCTCATGGCTGCTATTGCCGAGGATGATGGCAATACTGCTGACGCTGAGGTCGGCACCGACGGGGATCACGCCGGTGACGAGGATGACAATCAACTCCGTGTGAGTCGTGTTGAAGATCCTCACGTCGCAGTCAGTGAGCCAACTATACCTGGGCTCGGAGGCGATATCGTCAATGGTGAGTTTCCGACCAATTTCGAATATCGCTATGATGGATGCTTCCGAGTGTCGGGGGGAGGGTGTCCATCTGGCCAACGGCAGCTCCATACGACTAACTGTTGCTCCTGAAGGCACCCTTATTGATGGACATGAATCCGGTCTCTCTCGCGATGACCGTGCCGGTGGTGTTCGTGATGCGGTGAACCATATCCGCATGTCAGCAGGTCATGAACCTGCATCAGACTCGTCCAAAACGCCTACTCAAACTTCCACGTCTGGTCCATCACAAAAACAACCCAATGGGGACGTTGTTCCCGCACCTGAACAAATCGCCGAGTCCACTGTCCCAGAGGCTACGAAACCTCAACACAGCGAGCTCGGCACTGAGAGTGAGAGCGAGACGGTCCCTAGTTCTTCCCTACCAGAACCTTCTTGTCTCGCTTCTCAATCTTCTTCGTCCTTGAGTTCTTCATTTGATGTTTCGTCTAGTCGGGCTTCTGCACCCCCTCCCATCCACGCGACGCAATTTGACATGTCTCAACAGGACAAGCAGTCTGCTGACCACGCGGGGCCCCTCGACGTACCGATTTCCACCACTGAAAGCGTAGCCGTGGTCGCAGCAACCGTTGCCACTCTAAAACCATTGCAATCTCAACCATCATATGCTTCGACTCTCATTGATGACACTCAAGACAACGGGCTATTCTCCCAGGAAGAAGATGTAGCAGCACATGTCGAAGCAACTCTGCATCCGTCTCGATTCAACGAGAAGACTGGCGTAGACGACGATGACCAAGAACACTTGCCGGAGCCCCCCGCCTCCCCGACGTCGAATACGCTTCTGTCAACATCGTCGGGCTCCACGTACGGCGAGTCATCCCACCAACCAGTTACGTCGTCGAAAAAAGGGAGGACTCCTTCCGCAAATCGCCTCTCAATATCATATGCTGCAGGCAGTAGGCGACTGGTCGTAGACGCCGAAGTCGTCGAATATCTTCGGGTGTACAGAGCTGAAGGTCGGATTGAAGTGCATATGTCTGTCGACAAGGACGATGAGGAGAACTTGAAAGGTGTATTAGTACGTCTAACCCACGTTCTGGTCCAAGCAGGTGTTGACGTCGCTCAGATCGAAGGGCTTTCGGAGGCTACTAAATCGTACTTGCCGCTGCAAACTATCTCGGGACCTTGCAATGTCGACGAAACAATACCCCCATTTTCGAAGGTCTCGCTTCCATCCAAAGTGCACCTTATCGTCCATCTTGACACTGACCGACCTCTGTCGGAGCCGAAGTGGGTCAAGTCCGGAGATGTGCAAGACTGGTTGAAAAACATGTTTGGACGCATGTTTTGGGTTGCAGGTGACGCCGCGGACGGTTGGGAGAAGAAGATCGGAGTTGCAGACCCTGATCCGGTATGTGTATTCCCCATCGATTTTCACATCGTTCCAACCGCTGTCACAGGCTCCTACCATCTGGACTGTTCTTGAGGGATGGGCGATCAATTCGCTTGTGGGAGTTCAGACAGAGCGTCAACGCTTCCTCAAGACGCACATGACCGAAGCCGACAATCTCTTGGAGATATTGCTGAGGCTCGTCCGCGGGGAACGCGCGACACCTTTCTCTCAGAGTGTACCTGCCATATCTGCACCGAGTATCTCGGGCCCTCTTCTATCCGCGTTCACTCAGTCATCGTCGCACGGCGCACAACAAACCCACGTCTCCCTCGCTGTGCTCGCCATGTTCTACATGACCATTGAGTACGCACAGAAGGCGAACGGAGAGAAGGGCAAGGCGGAAGCGGAAGAGAAGATCGGTGAAATAATCAGATGTCTGCCGTCACATCTAATATACAAGAGTCTGGACGGTATTTTCAAGGAGTGGCGAGCCGAGAAGAAGGGCACGCGATGAAAAAGTAGACTACCATAGTGTCTGTATATTTTCTTCTAATTATTGCGGCTTGTCTTGGAGACAGTCTCACGTGCGCTGGGACGCGTCACTCATCCATCTAAACGCCATCATGGTCCGTTCGCGGTCGAATTGCCCATGCCGTGTTCTGCTCACTGCGCACGTAGTTCAGGAATACATACGACTCCGATAACACGGTCTTCTCGCCCCAAGGTCGCCTCCATCAGGTCGAATACGCGCTTGAAGCCGTGAAGCAAGGATCTGCAGCAGTCGGCCTGCGATCAAAGACACACGCCATCCTGCTGGCGTTGAAGGCATGTGCACTTACTCTCCATCGCAATGTACACACTGACGATTGCCGGCAGCGCTCGACGGGAGAGCTAGCTTCGTACCAACAAAAAATGTTTCGAATAGACGACCACGTCGGCATCGCCATCGCAGGACTGACGTCTGACGCGCGCGTGCTGAGGTACGACGGCCCGTTAGCGAAATGATTCGGCGTGCTGAGCGAGTTCATGACGACGACGCTAGCAATTTCATGCGGCAACAAGCCCTCAACGAGCGCATGGTCTTCAATCGCCCGATGCCCGTCAACCGGCTCGTCTCTGCCATCGCCGACAGTGAGTCTCCCATCGTGTTCGCCCTGGATCGTTGACGTCATCTCTCGCACGGCCAGAGGCGCAGGTGAACACGCAGGAGTACGGCCGTCGGCCGTACGGTGTAGGCTTCCTTGTCATCGGACAGGACCAGACAGGACCACACCTGTTCGAGTTCTCCCCTTCGGGAAACTCGTATGAGTATTTTGCCATGTCGATCGGTGCGCGCAGCCAGAGTGCCAAGACGTATCTCGAGAAGCACTACGAGAGCTTTGCGGACTGTGGGTCTCTCTTGACATTGTTCGCCTGACACCCATGATTTGGCTCACTCACCTCCTTTTCAAAGGCACTGTGGAAGAGCTGATCAAGCACGGTCTGCACGCCCTCCGGGAGACACTGCAACAGGACAAAGAACTCAATATCAATAACACGTCGATCGGTATCATCGGTCCAGCTGGCGCCCACGAAAAGCCGACGTCTCAAGGTAAATTCCGCATCATCGAAGGGGAAGCGGTGCGGTTGTACTTGGGAAGCATGGATGCCAAAGTGGCAGCAGACGGAACTATTCCTGTGCCCCCTGGGGCACACACCGAAGATGTACAAATGTCAGGTTGAAAGCCCAATATACAACGCATTGCCCTATAGCATCATGTTTTCAGTTGGGAGGCGTGAGATAGGTTGTATTCGGATGTTAGTGAGAGAAATACAATGAAGATAACTGAGTATGTGTGGTTTGTGTGAACAACAGATCTAGGCATCAACATTCAAACTCTACGACCAAGCTTTTTTCGCTCTCATCCCAGCATTACGCCAAAGCTGAGCTGCCGAGCCAGGCCGGCGAAGTGCAACGAGCAAGTGTACCATCGAGCTCAATAGCGCCACGCTACCTGCCTGGTGTGCAGCAGCAACGGGAATAGGCACAAGGTATAGTAAAGTAGCCAGCCCCAGCAAGACTTGGACGTTTGCCATGGCAAACGCAGCCGCTATCGAAAGTCGAGCAGTGGGGGGCAGCAGAGGACGAATTGAACTGCGATGACTATGGGCAAAGAGTAGGCATGTGCTCAAGTACGTCGTCATAGCCTGAAAGGGATGTTAGAATTGAGACGGAGTACACGCTAAGAATGGCGGAACTTGCAAGAACGCGATGATCGAACTGAACAGTCGTCGGATTTTCAAAGATGTTCCTCCACCAAGCATCGGATGCATCCGCATTCCTGGCGTACGCAGCGGAGAAAAGTTCATCCAGCGGGGGGACAATATGACCTCCCATCAACGGGAACTCATTATACTGGAGTCCAGCGTCCAGTCCCGCTACGAAGGCGCCTTCCGTAGTTGTGTGAGCGATGATCCAGACACCACTTGACCACCACCTACCAGACAATGCAGTTAGGAATACGAGCGCAGTCAAAGTGCGAGAGTATCCAGTAAATCGCTTCACAGCAGGATTGGAGAGCACCTCCTGCCACGACACGGTTTTCGACCCGCTCCAGACCCCCTTGTGTGCATACTTCCAATCCTTGATCGCTGCCAGACCCGTGCCAAGCATTCCGGCGTAAAGTAGGATAGCAGCGCCGAGATGGGCGGCCAAACGGTATTGGGAAACCCGGGGTACCGCGCCAGGAGTGTTCATGATCGAGTCCTCGAGGCCAGATTTAACCATGTACCACCCGATAACTCCTTGGAAACCGAGTAATAACGCAATACCAGTCAGCTTCACGGGCATTGAAGTGGTGAGCTTTTTTTTGACTGCGAAATAGGACAACGGCAGGACGAATGCAATGCCAATGACGCGACCCAAGACGCGGTGGCCCCATTCCATGTAAAAGATGTTTTTGAATTCACCCAATGAAATCGAGTGATTTATCCTATCAGAGACTCAGCCAGGTGCGGATGAACGTGTTGGTGAAGGAAGACACTGACAGTTTGAACTCCGGTGTCGACTTGTACTTTTCGAACTCGACGTTCCACTCTTCGTCGTTGAGCGGGGGTATAATGCCAGTAATGGGTCGCCATTCTGTGATGCTGAGACCAGACTCTGTGAGACGCGTGACACCTCCAACCACGATGACGGCGAAGACTAATGCAGACGAGAAGAGGAGCCAACGACCGACTGGAGGTGGTGCCAATACGGGCAGCTTGGGAGCGTCCTTTGTTTCAGATCCGGCGGCACTGGTTGACAACGAGCGTGATTCAAGGAACCGTAGCACTCCGAGTCTTTTGAGGTCCGGACACCTCGCGCACAATGGGGGTGGGGTATGGCACCCATGAAGCGATGAAGTCTGCAAAAACTGCGGTCTCAGGACGCTAGTCGGGCACAACCTGACTCCATGAAGACCACGGAGTGCTGGTCGAAACACTGCACGGAGGATATGCATCGAGTAGATGTTCATGTAGTTACGTAAGACGCTCCACACAATCTCTCATGCCGCCACAGGTGTCGTCGCAGTGCTCTGCATGCACTCCCTCGACCTCCTCAAGGCGAAGCTTCAAGTGTCGATGTCCAAACCTCAGTGCGGAAAACAAATCTCACTGTGATGACGTCTCCTGAACGTGTCCCGCCGCTCATGACACGTCTACATAGCTCAAGAAGCACGCATCGGAGGACGATCCTGACTTCCGACTGTCCCCCGGAGCGTATTTGCTTTATTCTTTTGAAGCAAGTTTGCGATCTGTCCATGTTGTATCGCACTTTCGGACGCGGTGTTGACCACTCGCACGGATGACCCGACGTCCTGCAGGGGACTCTACGTCGCTTCCGGACCGACCATTGCGCGTGCTCTGACACGTCTCTCATAGATGGATTCTCGTCCATATACCATACACAGTCTATGGAAGGGAACGGCTTTCGCGTTGGTCTGTGTCAGGACTAGCGCAATACAGCTCATGCCGTACGAGGAGATGAAGCGGTATGGCTTCGAGCGGAAGCAGAAACGATTTGTGAGGGCAGGGAGGACGAGGACGACATATTGGTGCGTACTAACACGTGTGGCCCATGTTCCTTTGATTCACTCTCCTCGCGCAGTCAAGCACTATCCCCTCCAGGAGGACGTCGAATGAAAAACACTAACATCGATTCTCCTGAGGACGACCGCCGTCACGCGTGATTTTTTTACCATACATACTTGCCTTCTAGGCTGTAATGCCGCCTCGCTCCCCGGCTGCGACCTCAGCGTCGCCTCATTCTCCGCCTTCCTTTTACGCACGCACCCTCCGCTCCCTCTCACAGGTCCTACATCCCAAATATTTTCCCAAGAGAAAATTTTTGCCTGTGGCACGGTTCTCAGGAACCTTCGCCCCGCGACCTGCTCGTGACCCGTCCCAGCCCTCGCAGCTCGCTCGGCCCGCCCTGTCGCGGACCGGAAAGCCCTGCAGGCTTTCGCCCACACTCCTCGTACCCTAGCTTAACATAACACTCTTAGCACCGCGTCTATACCTGTAATCATATTATTTCTTCACGATCTCATCCCAGAGCATTCGACATTCACGGGTTAGTACCTTTGTCGGACCTGAGAACACGGTTGAATTTGCAATACAAAAGGGTCTAGTAGAGCAGACTATGGCGCTGACCTTGTGTGGACAGACACAGGATTGGAAAGAGTTCACTGAACACCACGATGTTCTCATCAATCTCGAGACGAGTCACAGCGGCGGCACCACTCCTGCGATCATTATCAACACCCCCGTCCACCGGAACTGAGGGCATTATCATCACTAAGCTAACTGAACGCTTCTCCCCGTCCGAGCTTGCAGTGCAGGACGTTTCAGGTTAGTAACCTTTCGGTCGGCTCAACCATGAATGAACCCATGCGCACAGGAGGATGTGGCTCATTTTTCGCAATAAAGATTGCCAGCGACGTTTTCAAGGGCCTATCGACGGTGAAGCAACACAAGCTTGTCACCGAAGTACTGAAGCAGGAAATTCATGGAATTCATGGACTACAGGTTAGTCTGCGGTGAAATCAATTCGATCAAGACTGATCATATAACAATAGATCAAAACCATAATACCTCCATAGCGACTCGAATGCCTACACGTTACAACTAGAGTCTATATTTACAGAACAAACGCGATGAATGGACCGAATTTCCAGGCGTGCAGGCACCGAATTTACCAGTCGAGTTTCCCCTCATGGCCACGGCAAACCCGTAACTCGTATATTATCTCCAGGATCCCACAACGCAAAGATTCTCCGGTTGCTGTGGTCTCTTGTGGAGCTTTAAAAGTGAAATAGCCTCGCGGCTGTATCTCTCACGATTTGGATCGTCCTCAACCTGCAAAAGTTTGAGTTGTGCTGCTTAATGCCACTAGATCCAGCATACCTCTTTCCAGCTAAACTCCTTTTTGAGTAACGTGAAGAAGCGCTTGTCCGCCTGTCCACGATCAGTAGCAGTACAATACTGCCCCGAAGGACAGCGATACCTTTCGTCTCTTTTTGTAGCAAAACAGGATTTCCGTTCGTTGTGTCGCAAGCTCAGAGAGTGTGCGAACCAGGAGCGGAAATGCCGGTTCAAAGTAAACGCAATCAGCTGCCAGAATCAGATCAAGTTGGGGTCTATCTGCAGGCAGCGCTTCCCCCCTGGTCACCTTACTCGATGATATTAACCTTGGCAATGAACTGATTTTACCCACCAGTTCAATTCCTCAACGGTGACGGATGACTCTAGCTGATTTAGTCTTACGTTTTCCTGCATGATATCCAGCAGTGGTCTGTGATCTGAGTCAGTCATATATTATAAACCAAGAAAATAGTACGAGAGTGCTGACTGACGCTTGATCAGTGATCCAAACTTTGCCGCCAAGCTTCCCGGCAACCAGCCCAACTAAACCTGTTCCACTGCCCAGCTCAAAGATAATTCTTCCTGTGCAGTAATCTGTTCCACGAAGCGCCAGATAATTCGAGAGAACCTGCATTTTCATACTCCTGAATTGTGCTACGGACTGGAAATGATATGCGAACCTCGCCCGCCGGCCAAGCGATTCCCCCACATCCGGGACTCGCGTCCACCTTGAGCACGACTTGTACGGGATTTGAGCACTCACGATCGGGGTACGATAGTCGGATAAGCTCGTTGCGTGTCGATCGCGGCTGAACGGGAACAATACTCTGTGAAATGCTATCTTCATCTTCATCGCCTCTGAGATGTCGAAGTGGATCAAGTATGTCAAGTGCTTCATCCAGGGCAATTTCGTCAGAGAGGATCGATGGGTCGGGCTTATCCCCTGAGGACGGGATCATCGTTACGGAAGGAAAAGTGAAAATGATGCAGCTCTCTTGCCGGCGGGATTGATCGATGTGGTGAAGGCCATATCATAAGACCTTTATAAATTATAATCACTCCGTAATCCAAATTTCTGTACGACAAACGCCGAAGCCAGTATCAAACGTTCAGTCGGTCGTCACCCACTTAGAATCTCATACCGTAGGGACCGTACTTATCCCCAATGATCGTTTCGTATATATAGTACAGGTGTTCAAGTTGACGCATTGACGGGTGATCGACAACACACTGCCACGCATATGTACTAGTATGATGATATTGAATGAATACCGCTAATGAAAATTTATGGAAGGACATCAGGTAATTCCCCTCAGATTCGTCCAGTTGCCAGCCGACCAAAACTCTTTATGTAAAAGCGTTACGTGTTTCTACTGCTTGCTCACCTTCAAGTTGTCGATGTATTGCATCACGTCAACGACATCAATGGTCGTGCTGTAGCAGCAGCCGTCGGCATCGCAGGCGACACGACGTGACCCAGGGATGCGTGCGAGGCCATCCTTGGCAAAGTCCCTTGTTATCACTCAATGGCACAGCCTTTCAAAATGAACCGGAAGTTCGTGTAAATGACCTGACCGCCACGCATAGCCGTTACACCAAAAGGTAGAGTACTGAATGATTCATTCAGCAGCGCGGGCGGTGTATGTACTAGTTATGGGACCTAGGTAAGCCGGTGTGCCTACAGTTCGTCGGCTACAGTGCCCGCAACGCCGAACAAATTTAGGTAAGATGCGACGGCGGCGTCACAATGCAACTCTCTTGACTCGGATTGAACGAAGGTCACTAACCTCATGAGATTTCGAATCGGCACACGATTCTTCTTTACTTCTATCTTCCTACCGTTTGTAGACCAAATTTGTCATGGTGATATCCACCGTTGCCGACTGATAACACTGGAATTCGACATCGACACGGTGACAGAAACGCTGGAGTACTCGTCAAACGTATGTGCCGCGTGTTTCTTTCTCCACCGCTATTCACCAGACTACCATTTATGTTCGCCTTTTTTCAACAGTCTGTGTAAGGAGACCACTGCTGCTATGTCAAATACGTTCGTGACCAGCAGTAACTTGTAAGCAAGGAACAGGATGGTCAGGTCCAGTTTAACGAGTTACTCGGTATGTTTCAGTCGAGCTTCATCCAGTTTCACGTTTGCATTTGAGGCGAACAACGCTTCTCTGGGAATACTGCGACCAACCGTCTCTCCACAAGTTGGGCACGTCGTTAGTACCAGCAGCAAGGGCTGGTCCCCAAACGTAACAAAATGTCGTGTGGGTGACAGTGGCCGTCGCATTATTGAACAGATCTTCATGTCATCCTTTGGAAGACCCCTTCCCCCAACAATATCAATTCCCCAGGCTTGAACCTCGACCGTGTCTGCTCGAGCAGTGTTCTATACGCATCCCCGACAAGAAAGTTTCCGTCAGACATCTGTACCCGCACGCTATTGATGTGTCCAATGACACATATGGCACAACCCCTGACGATCAGCCATGCTACAACCCCCAGTGAATCTTTCAGTGTTCCTGCGTGTCCGTTGGCAATACGGAACCATAACTAAGGTATGCAACGTGATGCATGGGCGTGCTGGTGTCCAGCACCAACCATGCGATCAACATCTTCGTTTCGTTTGAGACCGGTACCGCGCAGACACTTTCGAAAGTGATTGACCTAGCACAACATCACTGTCTAATCACATACTGTTTGGTTACCTAATCCAGCTGTCACCGCGCTGATCATCAGACAAGCGGTGTCGAGGGAACAGAGTGGAACAGCGCCCATATCTCGCCCGACTTGATTTTATCACGGTCTAGTCCGGGAACTAAATGCATTGCTTCCCTAGGGCACCCCCTTTTATTCGTCAAGATGGGTTCTTCCATGCGCCCAGCCATTCGAAACTTTCATCACACACTCCAGAGACTCGTAAAGCGTTCCTATACGTTGTCCTAGTCCTTCCGTCCCTTCGTCGAAAACTGGACAAATACAGTGGAGATGGACGACTTTCATCACCTCCCAATGATTAGCCACAGGAAGTCTCACCGGGTGAAAGGGCCTCGTCCGTGTAGCCTCATATCGTCTTCTTCGGAATCATCCTCGAATGAGCATCGAGACGGCTGGCCGTGGAGTATTCAGAGGACAGACCTGTCCCGAGGATCGACGATGCGCTCAACCACCCCGACTGAATTATCGGATTCCAATATCTTCGAATCTTCACCCATAGTACGCATAGAATGTGTTTCAAAACCATACCCTCGCCATGCACGCAGACGAAGACCAGTGGGACCTCGCGCCCCCCGCAGTGACACATGCTTCGATATACGACCTGGACTCAGGATAAACACGCCATTACCCGTGATCCCGCAATTGCATTCGGTAACCTCACCAGCTACACCCGTTGACACCACCAATTCTCCTTGGCCCCCGTCTCCACAGATACTTCCGCCCGCCATTAGTCCCCCTACCAGCTTCCCCCTAGATTGGGATTTTATATTTGAGATACTGGGATTCTCCACGGCACCCCGAGATGGTGCAGTCAGATGGCAAGTAGATGCATCCTGTGGCGCCACAACGCTCGCTGAAGTTTTGTTTCTTTGACAGATTCCCAGCTGGTCATGGACCACACATGCCATTACCGAGTGATCGATACCTCAAGCTGTATACCCTCTACTCCACCCGCATTGCATCACAAATATTCTAGCATTGTTGGCAAGCACGCTTGCTTTATTTTTATTCTTATCTTGACTGAATTGTACGTAAACTGTACACGGAGCCCAGCCATCTTCGGTTATACTCCTCCAACTTTGCTTAGACATACATACGTGCTGTACACTGTATCTGATCGAGATCATGGATTGAAGGAAACACGACAACAATCAAACTTGTTCCTGAACGACGGAGAGGCCTATATATGAAGTTCAGATCCCGGCCTGAGGCTCTTTTGCTGTATCCATAGATTCGGATATGAGAGAAACTACACTGTAACTATAATCATGTCTTACCAACTGAAAATAAGCCACCCTCCAAATACGAGATGAAACCAAGGAACCAGACAAATCTAGATGCGGGGAAACACAGGGATGGATCAATTTACATCGGTATGAGTGAAAATATATCCAGACACGTGTGGCTCGAGGAGAGCGCCAACTGACGCACGAGCGGGTCAAGGAAGTTCGTTTGATGTAGGATCCTGCTAACTGTCCGAGGCTCGCGCGAGAGCTTGGACTTGGAGAAGTGGAGTCTGAGACACTGGCAAAGGCCCTCCTGGGTCTTGTGGCGGGATCATGGCCGCGCAAGCACCCAAGGCTTGGGATTTCCCAGCGCTATTCCTGAAGAGGGCCCACGGCAGTGGTGCACAGCTCTATCGTTGATGCATGATGGAGCAGCGTTGCGGCTGGTTTGTGTTTGTCTCTACCAGTGCAATGCCAGCCGCCCCCTCCGGGTCCCAACTTGGTGTGCGGTGTTCATTTTATTTACCGATGCGGGGCAGGTCGGTCTTTCTATCTCAGGCTCTTCATATGACCCACGACATGCCAGTATGTGGGGACTGTGGAGTAATACTTGCCATGCATAATCTGGGCGCGATTCCCGCACACAAGCCTCAACACGAGCATAGCAGCGGGACACTAATCACAGCATGGCTGGCGCACTCCATCAGGCTCCGGAGCTCAACGGGCGGTTCGACGGATGGAACATGTTTCTCCCTTGGAGGGCAAGCACTCAGCATCAACTCAGCCCATACAGTGCTACACGTGCTTGCCTCAAGGCTTGCTGATGATAATTCTTCAAATGGTTGTGATGGTATCTGACCACTCCTAACAGCGCCTTCTCCGTTTGGCTGAGCATACAAGTCCAGAAACTCTGTTCTGGATACAATTTAATATCTTCTGGAGAAATTTCCAGTCCACAGCCACAGAGATCTGACCCGAACGGTGTTCCGCTTTCCCGCTTCACACCACAAGACCGTGGTCTGCCAAAATCCAGTTTCCTTATGTGCCAATGCCGTTCCGCGGCAATTGACTAGGTTTCAAATTCCCCGACCTAGATGGCCACGATGCACACCACTTGTCCCACTGGTTCCTTTCTGGTGCAGAATCTGCCTCAAGGACAAGTCGAGGCATGGCCCTTGGCAGAATCTGGTAATCGGCCAAGCGGCAGAGCGTGACCTTCCTTATATAAAGGATGGATAATGTATGGTGGTTCTTCCCCGCTCCATCGTCGTTGTCTCCCCTCCCCCACCATGTCATACTACGACTCTTACTACGGCACTCCTAGGTCCCGGCGACCGTCCTTGAGCTACACACCATCCTACCACGAACCAGTAGTTGTCGGTCTATACACCCTATCCTTGATCTGGCTGCTGATCATTTTGACTGTCAGTCCTATTCACAACCGGCTTATTCCGCGTATGCTGCCAGCAACCGCAGCAGTCCTAATCTCGCTTATTCATGTACGATTTTCTACCCTATCTGCATACCATGCTCTTGACGTTACGAACCCGTCAGCTTATGATGATTATGATTTCGACCATTCATATCGACCCAAACGTCGTGGATCTCTTAATTCTTACCCTATGGTTCAACCCATGGGATATCCCCGATCCCGCCGTTCATCATCCGTATCGTATGGCTCTTCTCCTTACGTCGATCCCTCCCGTAGGGGATTTGGTCGGATCATAAAATTCAAACGCAAGGGTGCCTTCGCGGCAGGCATCACTCTTGGGGAAGCACAAGCAAACGTTCGACTAGCTAGTTCGGACACCTATACATTGCAGGACATTGGTGTGGATATGAGAGGCAAGATCTATGTGAATCTCAGGGTGGGTTTCTGAGACATTTGGTGTCCCTAAATCTCATCTGCTTGGACAGTGGCCTGGTTACCCCCCACTCAACTATGAAATTCCAATTGACGGATATGACGGATACGTCGATATTCAGTCACTTGCCAGGCGGGTGGGACGTGCTGTTTCGCACTATCTTCAGGTTTGTCGCCGTATCGGGTCTGAGGTCATGACTGACCCTGATTTCGTGCATAGGCGAACACGGTACCAATCCGCTGGGATCGAATTGAAATGCAACATCTGGAAGAATTGTCGATCGGAATGTGGCACCTAAAAATGAGCACCTCGTAGAGGGAGTCCTTCCTCTAGTTCCGACGCATATGATCACTATCTTTTTCACCTTGACCTAGATCCACCCACCAGACCATCATGTGGGTCTAGGTCAACTTTATCATGCCAACTGCTGTACGATAATATTTTATGCTCAGTGTATCTGTTAGCTCCCGTACGCGACGCCCATCCTTCTGCATTGGTATCACTCCATAATATAATATCATCGAAGAATTCCCTGAACCGGTTTGGTGCTGCAATCATTAGGCATATCCGGAAGTGATCAATATCGTCCGCGGCTTCGACTTCTGGGAAGTGGGGCGGAATCAGCCGACACGGGCTTCGCCGACATTCTGATCAAAGAAGAATACGGGATAAACCGCGACGAATTCCTTGTCACAAACTCGACTGTCCGGGTTGTCTTGATAGCAATTTGTTCGCGGTGGGGATAGAGTTTAGTACTGTGCAGCCTTGAACAGCAAGGTTCGCCAACGCCAACGCCAACGCCAACGCCAACGCCAACGCCAACGCCAACGCCATTCAATCTGTGGACCCCTAACTTTGACCTGTGGAGATAAGTGCACGGGGATCTCAGATCTCCATAGCATTACATATTTAAATCTCAGACGCACCGCTACGTCATGGTAGGTATGAATTTATCCCAAGTCACTCGCAGAGATGACTTTTGAGTCAATTTTATATCCGTTATCCAACCAACTGTTTCTACTTACGGAAACTTGACTATTGGTTTTCAGGGAGTTCAGCTCAATCAGAAATATCCTAAACTTTAATTTGTGGTGGGTTGTTATGGCAAGCACACGCTCAGGCTCTGCCGCCACTGGCAGCAGCGGCCCTATAGCGAACAGATCAGTAAGGTAGAGAAATATCGAAGACACCCGTCCTCGTACCAAGCAGAGAGTAACTCGGGATGAGTTATTACTAGTAGTGCCTCCGAAGTCATTCAAGTGGGCCTCACTGGGATTTGGTCACATCAAAGTGCGAGATGGCTCCGTACGATCACGACGCACATGATACTCTGGTTGAAAAGGTACTAGCCAAGTATCGTTCACTCAACCATAAACCGATCGATGGAACCTACACCATCCTAGCAGCTATCATACTGACCTCAACTGATCTAGATCTTCCGTCGCAGATTATCGCACTCGGGGCAGGATGCAAGTGCCTTCCGAAGGACCGTCTGCCAGAGCAAGGGGACGCTTTACACGACTCGCATGCAGAAGTCCTTGCACGCCGTTCTGCACGCCGGTGGTTTCTCGAAGAGATCAGACGGTACGTCATCTGGGGCGAGCAATCCCGGTGGCTTATCCGGGACCGCGACGGGACATTCAGTCTCA
Source organism: Pulveroboletus cf. aberrans (assembly GCA_038094155.1). Classification (NCBI taxonomy): domain Eukaryota; kingdom Fungi; phylum Basidiomycota; class Agaricomycetes; order Boletales; family Boletaceae; genus Pulveroboletus; species Pulveroboletus cf. aberrans. The sequence goes on along the minus strand of JBBPTO010000019.1, from coordinate 13,786 downwards.
GAGATGGCGTTCAGGTGACCATGTACATATCAACGCCGCCATGTAAGACCCTCATGTACTACTCTCGTCTGAGGATGCTGACGATCACGTCTCTCCTCTCTTGCTTGCGATCAAGGTGGTGACGCGTCGATGCGGTTTCTCGCAGCCCATCAAGACGAGGAGATGGCCAGACTGAAGGATTCTTCCTTATTCGAAGCTCCGCCGAAAGGGGCCGCATCCAGGGGGCGGGACAACTACTCCTTGTTGGGCGTACTGCGCACGAAGCCCGGACGGGCGGACTCGCCGCCAACGTTGTGCATGTCTTGCAGCGATAAAATTGCGCGGTGGACCGTGTTGGGGATCCAGGGCGCTCTCGGATCCGCATTCCTTCGCCCAATCTATATTTCCAAGATCATCATCGGAGAGGTGCCTGAACACCTACAGCGGGACGTATGGTTCGATTGCGAAAGAACTTTTTGGGGACGCTTGTCGGGCATCACAGGCGAGTTCACCCTCGGTTTCGATGGTGTTCACTGACATTCGACGTCGTTAGCGCTGCCCTCTCCTTTTCACGTCCATCAGCCGCAAGTCGTTTTTACGCCAGTTCCATTCGAGTTCTCCAAGCTCTCGGTTTCTCCTGTTGGGACTGCCCGGACATTCAATGAATGTAGCTGTGGTTTTATGTCTTTCTTGTTCGTTCCACTAAGATGGCTTATTCCACTAGCGCTGTGCTGGATCGCAGATTCATCCATTCCGCATGAAATATTGATCAATGGTTTCAAACGAGGCGTTCCTCCAAAACACCGCCTCAAGAAGATGTTTAGGTACGTCTAGGGTGTATCCAAATGTTCTGTTGCGCATACACTGGACAGACCACAACTCTCGAAGTTGTCCATGCTCGAGCTTTACCGTGATATCATGCTCCTTCACAACAATGGTCAGTTTCCTGGTCATCCACCGTGTTCCACGGCAACATGTACCTACTTCGAAGTCAAGCAAGGCATTTCACACTACCAAGAGGCAAAAGCGCGCCTTATCGGCAAAGGATGTCCTTTCGTCGGATGGGTTATAAGTGGTATACATTGGGAGAGCTTCACTGCTATATAAGCCCACGAAGAGTTGGGGGGAGAGCAAGGCCAAGCAAAGGCAACTGGGACGTAGAGTTATTCCAAGTCCAGGGTATTACGCTGCATGAAATACAGATGGAGATACCATAAAGCATTACTAAAGGTCCTGATAATATTGCTCTAGCTCGGAATGCGGCAACAGGCGATCGTCGGAGGGTCACTGATCCTTCTTGTCTTCTGAAGCGCTGCTATCGTCTTCTGTTAAGTCATCCACAAAGGGAAGTGGCTTGTTGTCTATGTAAGGTGTATTGTTGAGTGATTCTACGTCAGTCAGCGGAGGGCTTGAGCGTTCAGCGAGCTCCTTGCGCAGCGCTTCTAATTCACGTTCAAATCTATGGATTCGTCCATGGTCAGCACGCAATACGGGGAATAGACGGTGGTCTGTACACACTTGCGACCAAAGACTTCAATGTAGAATCCTCCACCATTCCACACGCTCACGGCGAAAATTAAGATCATGAAGGCGGCACTCCATTCGGGGCTGTCGTACAGCAAATACACCGCAGGCAGCTCCGTCAGAACACCATAAACTGCAATGTGTCCCATTAGTGTATGAATTGCAGGAGTAATAACGATACTCGCTGAATTGACCAATCATGAATCGTGTCTCGCGCGCATTCGGACGGGTCCTTTCGAGTGCACGCCCGATCACGCTGCGTTTGTCGTTAAGAAGATACGTCAAGGACGTAGTCCTCTGGCCGGATGCAATCTTCGAGCGTCGGTCTACATAAACAAACTAAAAACACATAATTCAGTTCGTGCGCAAAAAGCTTGTGTCATATATCACCTTCCAGTACAACAATTGCCAAATAAGGTCTGTCATGTAAAGTCGATATTCAATGACAGTGCGTTGGAAATGAGTATATCAACCCACAAATAGCACCACTGATTAATAACGCGCGTCCAGGATTTAAATGAGGTAACGATGCCAGGGCGGGGAAGCGCTGTTTCGCCCCCGGATAGAAATGCCTATATAAAGGTCACCAGCTGAAGCGGTAATCTCTAGAATAGTGACCTACCGTATAACAGTAAATACGAACGGGGGGTAAATGTGAACGAACAATGACGTCACTTTCTCAAAATCATGGAATACGAGGCTGTTTCTCCAGGTGATGACTGCGCTTGCGACGGAACCATGCGATAGGCAGTAGCATGCCATGAATAATGCTGTGTTGGAAGGAAGGAGCCAGATGTAGATCAAGTTGAGGATGGAAACATAATAGCAGAGGTCAAAGAGAAAGTAATGCCAACGACGCTTCTTGTAAGAATAAGCGCGAAGAGGGAACATATATAGCACTTGAACGGTGTACAAAACATGGATCCACCTGAAACGCGTGTCTTTAGAGCTCTTAGTCAGGAGTGAGGACAGGATCGTACTGTGGGGCCAACCCAAACAAAAGCGCTGACACTAGTAGTGTCATTACACCCAAGAGAAAGGATAACTTTTCACGTGTTCGAACCACTTTCGCGGATTGCCACGCTGCTGCTAGTGACTGCATACGCGCGGAGACCTGGACACGTCGGTGAGGATGGCTCGCGCTCGTAAACTCGGAAAGTACCTTAAGTTTGAAGTTCTTGATTTCACGGTCGAGGTTCTCCGCCAGTTGGTCGCTACTATGTCCGCGTTTCTTGAGAGCTTCTTCGGCTTTCGCCTTGAGCCTGTCACTGTGTTTCTGCAACTGCCTCTGCAGCAGATCCAGGCGAGAATCGAAATACGTCTCCATGGTATCTGCAGGAACACGTTGATGAAATTGTGACTAGGAAGCTCGTTCCACGCACCTAACAAAGTAAATGCACCAGCGAAATCCGAGATTTCATCGCGGAGGAAACGTTCGAACGATGCAGAGAAGTAACCCATGCTTGCGGTAGCCTCCACTCTGGAGGGAGAGGGAGGCCTGGAAGCCATTTTATACCACGGGTAGTGGTGGGGAGAACAATGAGAGAGGTAAGCGGATGTGGTCGTGGTGTGGACAGGGATTGTCCACCAAAGCGTGGCTAGCTTTCGTCTGCTTAGTCAGCGCGTCAGCATGACCCCTAGAGACAACTATTCTAGTCATGACCCCCACGTCAAAGCACTCTGGCTCAGGACCAAACGAATTCTATTGGAGGGATATACACAAGTCTACACAAGGGACATGTCGCCAAACTTCTCCTTGTAGCCTGTGGAAATATAAGGATGTTTGACACAACCAGGTGGGAGGGCTTGCCTGGTACACTGAATTTGCCCTTCTTCACCATGGTGTCAACAGTTTCGACCAGCCGTGGATGGGAATCCTCAAAGTCAGATACCTGTGAAATAGAATTTAATATGGGCTCATCGACGATTGGGGAAACCTACAGTCAAGTCCTCGAACGGACGCGCTTCCTCAATGTTAGCCAGAGTCGCCTGGAGGTCTTTCAGTTCGACATCGATTTTTTGTGAGGTCTCCTTGGCCTTCTCTACCTATAACATATAGAGCGTCAAGTGACATGGCGTTGGCAAATCCGAGGTCACTAACCGCCTTAGCCTCGAAAGTCTCAATGGCCTTGACGTGTGCACTGACATCGTAGGTGACAGGTTTGAAGTCCCTCAATATCTTCTCAGCCTCGTCGACAATCGCTGTATTTCTTAGAACTGAGCGGTAGTGTGCAAGGTCGACGGTCGACGGTTGGGACGAGTATTGAGCGTGAATACGTTGAGCGTCGGCGTGTCGCTTGCGGAAGGCTTGGAGGGCAGCAATCGTCTCTATCGACAGTCATGATGAACATCCGCACACCAAGTGTTTTGAATGTGCTAACCTTTTCCGAGCCCCAGTGTCGCATACACCCGGGTAAAATCCTGTTCGCGTGAATTCAACAGGTAGTTGGAGAGCGATTCTATCAACTCACAACGACGGCCGCTGCTGCTTTGGATGCCATGACCTGACAAGGAGTGAGTTATGCAACAGAAAGCGTTCGTACGGTTGCGACTCGGAATCACAAAGCGAGCTTGGAGAATGGCGCCGGGAACTACCGATGAATTCTTGTTTGTCCAGGTTATTTCGGCTCGAAATTGTTTCCGAGAATTCACCACATCTAGCATCCCTTAAACGATGTTCGAATTCACCGAGCGAGTAAGGACTGGTAGTAGTCTGTCCCCATAGTAGGTATCTCAACACGCTGCAGAAGACGAGATGTGTAACAAGTCTAAGATCGTGGGTTCGGGCTCCCATTATGCTACTCGCAGGAGGCACCTCATGGCACGGCCTGCTGATCAGAATATCGTGCACGACGCGAAGCCACTCATTTACTATACCTGTTTCGTGAGAGCCTGGATACGCCTCGGTGACATTTCACATGCATGAGTGCGCTACTGCAAAGTTCCCTTATTGATATATCTCTGTCTCGTCAGTAACCCGGTGTGAATGCAAGCTTCTTTCTCATCAAGTCTCTTTTCGCTCGCCACTTGAGGCACTGACCAATGGAAGGCTGGCTCAAGAGACTAATATCCGCGGTTGGATTATACAGCATCGGACAAAAGGCAGCCCTGCTTTGTTACCTGTGCGGGTGTCTCGCGCGATGCTCCATATCGCACTCCACGGCCTCGTATTATTGGCGGCTTTGCAAGTCTTAAATGGGTGTGGACCAGCGTACATTCGTGCCCCCCTCCCCAAGTCAAATATCACCAATGCTGGAACCAAGAATTGTGAGCCCGGCGGTCAATCTGGTTATCCTGATATTGGGACTTGCACTCACTGTGTATACTTTGATCCAGAGTGGACTCCACAGCGTTTCGACTATTCGGAGGTTGCTCTTTGTGTATTCGAGCTCCAGGATGTGGAGCCTGTTTGGCGCAGTTTTAGATTTCGAACATGCGGCAAGAACGTCGTATGGGTCTTGCCTTTACGTGAAGATGGTATTGTCAAGAGGCTGAGGCCGGTATGCCATAACACCTGGCTTCTCACCGACCCAGTTGTGCAGCTGAACCTTGATACGATCCTTATTTAGCAAAAGAACTGGTGTAGGAGCTTGCGGAGCACCTTTGTCGACGTTATTCGACGTCCTTCCATGTCACTCGGATCTTGTCTTCGTCTTCGACCATTCCTTCTGTTGAGGAAGTCAGGAAAATTGTAACTGGATCATGAGTCATGTCTGGAAGACGTATCACGTCTCGTTCTTGAAGACGGTAACAGGGCCCAAGAAGACATTACCACAGTGATAGAAGGTGGGTGATCGCTCTAGTCCCGCGTGGTATTTCATATATCGGATGCTTGCTGATTGCGGCGTGGTATAGGAATTACTATTCCAAACTGGATCAATGTGCACCCCAGACCAGTGGCTAAACCGCGCACTTTTGGAAGGCTGCTAACGCCGTTGTCTCAATGTATCTAGGGTTTTGGCGCGTGGACGACAAAATTGGCATGTCATTGGATGAAATCCATACGTCGGGAATGAACTTGCAATTCGCTTACTTGTTATCGGTCAGAGAGAAACTGGAAATGAACATGGGGGTTCTCCAGACGATGCCCCATAGATAGACTGATTATACTGAGACAGAATTCGAATGCGGGGGGGATGGAATGGGGTGTGGGCCAGGGAGGGTCAGGACGACGCACGGACACAGACACAGCGTGGTGCCGGCGCTGGGCCTTCGCAGCAAACGACAGATATAAGAGGGATTATTTTCGGGATGGTGGAGGAGCCCACACGCGAACGGGACGAGTCAGCCGGCCTGATGACGTCGGGGCGTAAGATGTATCGGGACAAGTTACTGGAGACGAGGCTGGAGGCGGCGTATCCGCATTAGGATATCTTGGAATGGGGTCATCGCGAGGCGCAGGATTGGGGTCACACCACACGGATTATGTACATTGTAGTATGGCCAGCGGGGCCCCAGGGGATGTGGGGAGGAGGGAGGGGGACGGAGGGGGACGGGAACGTGCGGGGGAATAAGGGGCGTGGAAGTATGACGTGCGTCAGATCAATATCGGATCTGCGATAGGAAAAGAAGAAGGGACGTTTACATACTCGAGGGCATTTGAACTCCGCTTGAAGTCGAATATAACACGACTACGTCAGACGTCGTCATTCCTCCTCGCAACCCTCTACTCGGAAAAACAGGCGGGCCAGCGAACGCAGGCACGAGACGTGTGTTCGAGTGCAAGAAAACTTGACCGAAACGCAAGTACCTGCGATCCCGAGCCAGCCCGAGCTGAACTAAATGTGTGTCGGTCAGCAGGCTGTGTCACGTCAGCAGAGTGTGCGTCACTCTCTAGCTACTGTCGTCATATCCATCTCCACTACGTCGTCATCCCCGTCTCGACATGTCCACGCCCCCAAAGAAACCAGAGTCACCCTCCGCCGACCACGGACACCCCCAGCGACACTCCGTCCGGCAGACTCGCTCTGACTTTGACCTGGAGCCTAACCCTTTCGAGCAGTCCTTCTCGCGCCCCTCTCACATCCGCCACACCTCTGCTCCCCGCCGAGATTCGGCTAGCCCTGCCTCCAACCACTCCTCCCGGGCTTCCCAGCCCGACAGACCTCCCTCGGCATCTTCCATATCTCACCCTAAGAATGATGCCGGTCGTACGTCCCCACGCACCGTGCTTCCCCCGGTCGCCGCCATCGCGTCCCCCTCCGATCCGAGCTATAACTGGCAATTCTCCACCTCCCTTGCCAACTCCCTCCGTGCCGGCCCGCTCTCGCCCGCCATGCTCGCCGGGCCCCAGCAGGGCTCCGATTCCGCCCCCCACTTACCATTCGACCCCGCCTCGTTTCGTACCGGTCTGACTCCCCGAACCGGGTTAACTCCTCGCACAGGCCTCACCCCAGGGACCGGTTTAACCCCCCTCGTGGGTGGTCCAGTGTCTTTCCCTCCTCCCTCCCCTAACACAGCCGCCTTCCTCGCCCTCATGAACAACAACAGTTCTAACCCCGCAAACGCTACCATCACTCCCAACACCCTTTCCGCAATAAATGGTGTACTTGGCAATCCCCCCAACCAATACGCAGCCGCGACACATGCCCCTGCCACGAGCTCCCATCTCTCCACCTCCGTTACAGCGAATCAGGATAATGACACCGCTTACATCAGCGCCAACAATGCAGCAAGTACTGCCGCAAATGGCTTGTACTTGCTGTCACAGGCTCACCAAGAACTTACGAAACGGGAAGAAGCACAGGCACGTGCCAACGGCGCAGCAACAGTGCCTGCAAATGGCCGTCGAGGGACGAAACGCAAGTCTTACGACACAGGCAGCCCTCCACCCCCGAATGGGAGACCCGCAGCACCTCCGACCACTCAGACGAAACGCACTCGTGCGAACACTGTGAATAGCGTCAGCACAGGCAGGGGCCGAGACTCTGGAGAGGAGGAAGAGGAAGAAGAGGAGGAGGAGGAGGAGAACGGGTCACTCTCACCTCAACAGAGCCAACAGCAGATCCAGACCGGCGGTGCCAAGACTAAACAACAGAAAAGGCCAGAGACGGAGGAAGAAAAGCGCAGAAACTTTCTGGAGCGCAACAGACAAGGTCCGCATGTTAACCCATTTGCTCACTGCAGTGTTCTGACGTCCGTCTAGCTGCTCTGAAATGTCGCCAGAGGAAGAAAGCATGGCTAGCTTCCCTCCAAGCCAAGGTCGAATATCTGACCACCGAAAACGAGCGACTCACGTCTGCCCTTGTGTCTTCGCGAGAAGAGATTTCTCGGCTCTCGGCTCTCGTCAGCAGCTCTGTCATCGCCCCGGGCGGGGCAACGGTGGGTCCTGGTGTCGTCCCAACCAATGCAGTGAATGGTATTGTGTCCAACGGACAGCCTGTTAGCATGAGCGTAAATATGGCCTCCAAGGGTGGGGGGACAGGCGCGAGCACTACCCGAGCCTCATACGGCTATTAAGTCGCTCACAGCAATTCTTCGTTGGGTCGTCTTATGCTCGTTGCATGCATCATTGTCAGTGAGTTACATTCAGCAGACGAAACCCTGATTTCAACTGATCCATACAGCTACATTACACTCAGCTGCAGAGATGTCTATACACGGAAAATGCTATCTTCGTGCTAGCCTCGCTCATGCCTGTAATTTCGAATCATCCCTGATCGCTTTCATGCGCAATCGCCTCCGCCTCAGCCATATGCGCCGTTGGATCGCTACATGTGCTTCGCACGGAACGTCGAACCCTGCCAAGCACCACTCTTCCTCCCCTCCAAACATAGATGAAGCGGGGGACGCTTGCGTGAGACCCTATGTCTTCTGGTTTCTCCATTGCCATGCCGTATGTTCGCATGCCCATGGATCTTGCACGAAGCTTGACGCAAAAGAGATGTGTACACTATGTACGATACTATCATAGTAGTATAATATCATACGATTTACGTCCGCTATTACGCTTCAGAACCGCCTTTCTTGATGTAGTGCATACGCAGGTGTGGTCGCCCATAATTGGGATGCTTGGGAATGATGATGTGACAACAGCGGTGCTTCTATCTCATGATGCATCCCGCGTGATTTGAAACCGATGGCAGAAAAACATGGAAACAGCGTGGCGAGCATCATGTTCAGTTTGATCGGATGTTATGTTACAGCGTTCCGAGGTTTCCCTGCACGCTCACGCGCACGATGGCAACCTCGGTTCTTATCGCGAACCCCGTCGAACCTGACAGGGTCACGGTGCCTTGTAATTCCGTCATGGTAGAAAGGATCAAAGACGCGTCGGGAACTTGAAGAGGGAGAGAGCAGCACGGAAGTTGGGAGGAGACAGGGATAACTTCGAGTATCCAATTTCGATTCACAATACTATCCCCGTCAGTCTGACACTGATATAGGATGGGGCTCCATCATATCATCTTCACTGTGGGTGCACCACACACAGCAATATAACGGCCGGTGACGACACATACCCATAAACTCACACGTCCCCGATTATCCAATGAACCACAGGGCGTCTATCACGGTGATGCGATCTGAAGAAACACGAAAACGAAACAATACACACGGTCGTGAGACGGCCAACACGAATACGTACATACACTCGGTGCACGCTGCTCGTCACTTTGCTTCTCATTCGATCGGTTTGGCACTGACATCACGACAACGAGGTGAGGTAGGCATGGTTCTCCACGGGTCGGATCTGGTGTGGTCCGTTTATAGGATGGTGTGCGTACGCGTCTTGTGTCTGTTTGGCTACGTTCTGCTTTTGTGCGACCAGTGCGCATAGAGCGGCTACGATTGAACGGTCATCAGACGGGTTGTGAGCTCGATGGTATTCTTCGAACCGGCTTACCTCCGGCGCCGCTACCGTCCTTGGCCAGACCAATGTCTACACGGCTCTCAACCTCCGAACCGACCAATGCACGCAAGGTTTCCCGCATCATCGACTGGAAGCGAGGATAGAACGCGACCAAACTAGGTTATATAAAGGGGAAAGCGATCAGCCACTAATCCGCCTCGATGAGGTGCGACGAACCTGCCGTCTACGCCAACGCTGATTCTCTTTCCCTCATCCAGCAAGGGAGCCGATGCGCTGCTTCCGGCACAACGGGCACGGCCGGTTTGCACCAAGATGGCAGCTACAGCACAAGCGCTCATGCGCGCCGCGCGTGTGACTATGAGCCGACAAATTTGCCGTACAACGTCCGCATCTGCCAGGGAAACGTCGGAAGCATTGGCAAAACCGAGACGTTGTACGATGACGTCCCGCACGTGGTTCAGCTTCTCTTCGTCAGAAGAGGGGGCGTTGCTCGCCTGCGGGGTGAATCTCCCGATACCTTCCCATGCTTCTTCGACTTCACTCAACACCGCAGTGTCAAGGCCCCACTGTTTGTTCAAGGACACGGTGCTGCGTCCCCCGAAAAGCAGAGATTTTGGACAAGCATCTATAAAGCTGAGAATGATATTCCGCGCAATTTCTCCGAGATACATTCCCGAGATGAATTTCTCGAATGCTTGGAAACCCGGATTGATAGATTCACGATCAAGCTTGTTATCAAATGGTGTCGTCGGAAGCGCAGTTCGCTAATGCGATGAACGGAGTCTTGGTACAAAGAATTTCATGGGAAAGAAGGGTGGACATACCGTATTGTTGAAAGCTCCCCATTCAGTATTAACAATCATTTGACCCCCTGCTGCGGCCGCTGGTCCATTTCCGAGCTTCGTGATATTGGCTACCTCTTCGACGTATGCGCCGTTCGTCCCGGTGCCAAAAATAGCGCCGAGGATGCATCCTCCTGACGTGTACGCTCGTGATAGGAGGGCACCGACAGTCTGCGGAGATCATCATGTCAGTCAAGGTTAGGATAGGTGTGAAATCCAAATGAAGGCAGATTGAATTTGCCGATACTGACATCATTCACGAGTGCAACACATCTAACATGGATGTGTTTCCGGTCGAATGCATCTTGGAGAAGTTTAACGACGTCCCTTCCGACTGCATTTTTTGCCGTGAAACCTTTCGTCCAAGTGAGGAGAGTGCCAGAATCGAGAGCAGTCTGTTCTACAGGGAAAGAGAATGTGAGAGCGAGGGGAATGAATGAAGAACCAGAATCGCTCGCAAAGAGTGTGTCGTGTGATTTATCGGGTGCGAGCGATGGTGGGATGGCGCTGGTGGGAGAACCACAGTCGGTAAGGAAGGTGTCGACGGAGTCGGCGAGATAATCTGTAACCAACTCGCCACAGCTTGTGGTAGAAGACATTGAACCGCGTACCAAAAAGTGTGGTCACCTCTCCCGTCTTTAAGGCTTCTGAGACCTTGTACTTTTGCTGGCGGATAGTAAACGTCTTGTTACCGTGCAAGGTTACCTCGCACACACGACTGGGTGGCGTGTCATGCAGCAGGATTGATCTCAAATATGTGTCGACCTACAGATTAGTGCCACCGAGATCGAGGGCAAGGAAAGTGCTGCCTGGGACATGAGTATGCGACATAGGAAACGGACGAAACATACCCAGTCTCAGAACCATCTGGAACCTCTTTGACGAATGTCGGACTGGGAGTGGTCAAAGGCATATCCGATCGGCAGATGGTGGGCACATACATCATCGCCATATCGTGGCCATAGCAGGCGAGCCCTTGGGCGGCTTCCCGGAGAAAGGATCTAGTGATCTCTGCGAGAATATCCTCTGACAAAGTAAATTGGGAGCGAATGGCATCCAGGATTTCCTGCTGGGATTGTCCATAGAAAACGGATGTGTGCGTCATGGTTCCGTGAAGAGACCTAAGGTACAGCTTAGGACGGGGCAAAGCAGATAAGCGAATCGTTGGTTTAGGTAATCGACGTCATGACTTTTTAGAACGAACTGCCATGGTCTTGTTATGGTACATACGCCAGCGCTCGTCGCCGTTTGATCGATCACGGGCCATAACCCAGTGACCCAGTGAACCATGTGACAAGTCGACAGGGCTATCGTATTCTGGCATCTGGAAGCCTCTGGAATCGTTGCCCTTCCCCTTTTTCGTGCAGTTGATCTCCTTCGCCCGCTAGATTTGAATTTCTGACTCATTTTTGTGTTTCATCGCCATTGCTGTGGTCGCGTCACGTTCCTTTCGGACTCTTGAAGTAAATCAGAGAAATACAATCTGCTGGGATGTTTCTGTCGTGTGAAGGGCGTGTTCAGGACTGGAACACGATTGGTGCAGAAATGACTCCAGCACGGAGACCTTCCGAATATACTTAATGCAAGCGATGAGTTACATAACTCCTGTATTGGCAAAACCATCCAGTGCAATTTTTGAGTAGTCTTGCTCAGCACCTTGTGTCTACCCCCTCTCGTTCTTCATCCTCTTCGTTGTCTGAGCGAGCAATGTCTCCTTCGCATTCTGGCAAGGGCAAGGAGTCGGGTACGGCCCGTGTTCTCGGCTCAGGTACATCCGGTAAGGCGCTTTCGAGTGACCGGATATGGACGTGCAGGAGTTGATCGTTTGCACCAGGTGTTGCTGAGCTTCTAGTGTTCCACCCGGTGGACACAGTCGCGAAGCGGCTTATGAGCAACAAGGCAAAGGTACCACTCCAGCCCCCTACGCCCTTCATTCCTCACCTTTGGATACCCAGGTCTCGTTCTCGACACTTAATGGTATCATCTTCCGCGATTACGCCACGGCTTCCTTTGGTCGCAAATTTTTCTCCCTATTTCCTGGTCTTGGGTACGCAGCAGGGTACAAGGTCGCGCAACGGATATACAAGTTCGGTGGACAGCCATGGTTTAATGATATCATCACGCGGAATTTCAAGGATCAATTCACGAGCATATTTGGTGAGCGAAAGGGAAAGTTAATGATCCAGGCCTGTGCCGGAAGGTACGTCCGCTTGTCGGTTCGCGTCATTTACGCTCAAGGCATGGTGTCTTGCCATATAGTTTGACCGGCATAGGCGAAGTGGTATGTCTTTACGACCTGGCGAGGTTCTATCGTTTTCATCCTATCATGCTTAGGTCCTCCTGCCCTTGGATGTGCTCAAAATCAAACGCCAAGTAAATCCGGAAGCGTTCCGTGGACGCGGTGTCCTCCGCATATTCTTAGAGGAAGGTACCACCCTCTACCGTGGTTGGGGCTGGACAATGGCTCGCAATGCTCCCGGATCGTTTGCAGTATGTCCCTTCGTGGTCGCACTAACTTCGTCCGACTCACCGGGTACTCTTTACTTGGCAGCTCTTTGGTGCATCGGCTGCCACAAAGGAGTACGTCCTTGGCGTGACGGACTACTCCAAGGCCACTTGGACGCAAAATTTCGTCGCCTCGGTCGCGGGTGCCGTCGCCTCTATCACGGTCGCTGCACCGCTCGACACTATCAAGACGCGCATCCAAAACGCCAACTTTGAGCATAAGGTGCCCGGAGTGACGGTCGTGAGGGACCTGATCCGCAACGAAGGCCCAACAGCGTTCTTCAAGGGTTTGACACCAAAAGTGCGTCGAGTCCTTGTGGCGGGATGATGGTCGTGTGACTGACTACCGACACAGATTCTGGTCGTTGGTCCGAAGCTGGTCTTCAGCTATACCCTTGCCCAGTCGTTGATACCGTTTTTTGGCAAGTATGTCTAGAGGGATCTTCATAGGATGGAGGTTTTGTAGCGTCCTTAGAAGTTACATGCCCATGTCGTGTTAATGCACTGCTCATCACGTAATTCGGGCGACGTCACTGCTGTTCGCCCCCGAACATGAAACATGGCCATCGACGGTCTGATCATTCTCGACGCGTCAGGGTGCGCGTCTCGAAGTGGTGCAATTCTCTCTGGAACACTCATTATCATGCAGGCGACCCGTCATCCAATCCGGATATACGTCCTTTCCCCCAGCATACCCATTACTCCATATCGACACGCTAAACAATGAACTCACCAAAGCTCCTCGCGCCGACAGTGTCGATCCCGTCATCTACGTGCCCCCAGGGATCGGGGACTTCACAGGTGGAAGCGCATGTTGTCACGTTGAAATGGGAGAGCTGCGGTTGATCGCAAGCGTCTCTGGCGATGGTGAGGGAACCAGCTCCATCCACTGTTCCTCATCCACACACCTCGCACCCTAGCGGATCCTCTGATAGCATTCGCGTTCTTGCAAGCGTTTAGCGACATCTTGCATGATTATTTTGGTGCAGTGAGTACGGCCACCCTCAAGGACAACTTCGATGTCGTGTATCAGGTGTGGCGTCATTCCCTCATTTTCGTTCCTTCCAGCCTCACTTGAACAGCTCCTCGAAGAAACACTGGATTCGTCGGGGTACCCAATAACAAC